>JAGTYA010000635.1:0-20652 GCA_024291935.2 Okapia johnstoni | reverse complement strand
AATAAGCACCTGGAACGTGAAGGCACCCTCCACTGCGCTTTTTCCACATGTCTGCTCTGTAGCAGAGAGCTCTGGAGACTAGGTCTGTTCTGACTGGGAAACTGAGGCCCTGGGAGCAGAGCCATTGTTCTGGCGTCTTCACAGCCAAACACCTCTTGCTCCAGGGAAGACAGAATAAGCAGTCCCTTGGGCTACCTTTTTAGACTCTAAGGAAGAAAATCTGCAAGGCTGCATCATGCTGAAAATCACAAGGGGCTGGGAAGTGATACCTGGAAAGTCAGTGAAAGAGGCCACAGTGCCTAGGCCCCAGCACCCGGGTAGGGCTTCCCCAAGGCAGGGAGCCTCAAGGGAACCCTGAAAGAGGCCACAGTGCCGAGGCCCAGCACCCGGGTAGGGCTTCCCCAAGGCAGGGAGCCTCAAGGAACCCTCCTCAGAGCTATTTCCCCATGTCTGCTCTGTAGCAGAGAGCTCTGGAGACTAGGTCTGTTCTGACTGGGAAACTGAGGCCCTGGAAGCATAGCCATTGTTCTGGCGTCTTCACAGCCAGACACCACTTGCACCAGGGAAAAACTTAATAAGCAGTCCCTTGGGCTACCTTTTTTGACTCTAAGGAAGAGACCCTGCAAGGCTGCATATGGCTGAAAATCACAAGGGGCTGGGAAGTGATACCTGGAAAGTCAGTGAAAGAGGCCACAGTGCCTAGGTCCCAGCAACCGGGTAGGGCTTCCCCAAGGCAGGGAGCCTCAAGGAACCCTCCTCAGAGCTATTTCCCCATGTCTGCTCTGTAGCAGAGAGCTCTGGAGACTAGGTCTGTTCTGACTGGGAAACTGAGGCCCTGGGAGCAGAGCCATTGTTCTGGCGTCTTCACAGCCAAACACCTCTTGCACCAGGGAAGACTGAATAAGCAGTCCCTTGGGCTACCTTTTTTGACTCTAAGGAAGAGACCCTGCAAGGCTGCATCTGGCTGAAAATCACAAGGGGCTGGGAAGTGATACCTGGAAAGTCAGTGAAAGAGGCCACAGTGCCGAGGCCCAGCACCCGGGTAGGGCTTCCCCAAGGCAGGGAGCCTCAAGGAACCCTCCTCAGAGCTATTTCCCCATGTCTGCTCTGTAGCAGAGAGCTCTGGAGACTAGGTCTGTTCTGACTGGGAAACTGAGGCCCTGGGAGCAGAGCCATTGTTCTGGCGTCTTCACAGCCAAACACCTCTTGCACCAGGGAAGACTGAATAAGCAGTCCCTTGGGCTACCTTTTTTGACTCTAAGGAAGAGACCCTGCAAGGCTGCATCTGGCTGAAAATCACAAGGGGCTGGGAAGTGATACCTGGAAAGTCAGTGAAAGAGGCCACAGTGCCTAGGCTCCAAAGCCCAGGTAAGGCTTCCCCAAGTGCCCTGGAACGTCAAGGAACCCTCCTCAGCGCTTTTTCCCCATGTCTGCTCTGTAGCAGAGAGCTCTGGAGACTAGGTCTGTTCTGACTGGGAAACTGAGGCCCTGGGAGCAGAGCCATTGTTCTGGCGTCTTCACAGCCAAACACCTCTTGCACCAGGGAAGACTGAATAAGCAGTCCCTTGGGCTACCTTTTTTGACTCTAAGGAAGAGACCCTGCAAGGCTGCATCTGGCTGAAAATCACAAGGGGCTGGGAAGTGATACCTGGAAAGTCAGTGAAAGAGGCCACAGTGCCTAGGCCTCCAAAGCCCAGGTAAGGGCTTCGACAGGCCCCTGGAACGTGAAGGAACCCTCCCACAGCGCTTTTTCCCCATGTCTGCTCTGTAGCAGAGAGCTCTGGAGACTAGGTCTGTTCTGACTGGGAAACTGAGGCCCTGGGAGCAGAGCCATTGTTCTGGCGTCTTCACAGCCAAACACCTCTTGCACCAGGGAAGACTGAATAAGCAGTCCCTTGGGCTACCTTTTTTGACTCTAAGGAAGAGACCCTGCAAGGCTGCATCTGGCTGAAAAAATCACAAGGGGCTGGGAAGTGATACCTGGAAAGTCAGTGAAAGAGGCCACAGTGCCTAGGCTCCAAAGCCCAGGTAAGGCTTCCCCAGTGCCCTGGAACGTGAAGGCACCCTCCACAGAGCTTTTTCCCCATGTCTGCTCTGTAGCAGAGAGCTCTGGAGACTAGGTCTGTTCTGACTGGGAAACTGAGGCCCTGGGAGCAGAGCCATTGTTCTGGCGTCTTCACAGCCAAACACCTCTTGCACCAGGGAAGACTGAATAAGCAGTCCCTTGGGCTACCTTTTTTGACTCTAAGGAAGAGACCCTGCAAGGCTGCATCTGGCTGAAAATCACAAGGGGCTGGGAAGTGATACCTGGAAAGTCAGTGAAAGAGGCCACAGTGCCTAGGCCCCAAAGCCCCGGTAGGGCTTCCCCAAGGCAGGGAGCCTCAAGGAACCCTCCTCAGAGCTATTTCCCCATGTCTGCTCTGTAGCAGAGAGCTCTGGAGACTAGGTCTGTTCTGACTGGGAAACTGAGGCCCTGGGAGCAGAGCCATTGTTCTGGCGTCTTCACAGCCAAACACCTCTTGCACCAGGGAAGACTGAATAAGCAGTCCCTTGGGCTACCTTTTTTGACTCTAAGGAAAGAGACCCTGCAAGGCTGCATCTGGCTGAAAATCACAAGGGGGCTGGGAAGTGATACCTGGAAAGTCAGTGAAAGAGGCCACAGTGCCTAGGCCCCAAAGCACCCGGGTAGGGCTTCCCCAAGGCAGGGAACCTCAAGGAACCCTCCACAGAGCTTTTTCCCCATGTCTGCTCTGTAGCAGAGAGCTCTGGAGACTAGGTCTGTTCTGACTGGGAAACTGAGGCCCTGGGAGCAGAGCCATTGTTCTGGCGTCTTCACAGCCAAACACCTCTTGCACCAGGGAAGACTGAATAAGCAGTCCCTTGGGCTACCTTTTTTGACTCTAAGGAAGAGACCCTGCAAGGCTGCATCTGGCTGAAAATCACAAGGGGCTGGGAAGTGATACCTGGAAAGTCAGTGAAAGAGGCCACAGTGCCTAGGCTCCAGCACCCGGGTAAGGCTTCCCCAGTGCAGGGGAACGTCAAGGAACCCTCCTCAGAGCTATTTCCCCATGTCTGCTCTGTAGCAGAGAGCTCTGGAGACTAGGTCTGTTCTGACTGGGAAACTGAGGCCCTGGGAGCAGAGCCATTGTTCTGGCGTCTTCACAGCCAAACACCTCTTGCACCAGGGAAGACTGAATAAGCAGTCCCTTGGGCTACCTTTTTTGACTCTAAGGAAGAGACCCTGCAAGGCTGCATCTGGCTGAAAATCACAAGGGGCTGGGAAGTGATACCTGGAAAGTCAGTGAAAGAGGGCCACAGTGCCTAGGCCCCAAAGCCCAGGTAGGGCTTCCCCAAGTGCAGGGAGCCTCAAGGAACCCTCCTCAGCGCTTTTTCCCCATGTCTGCTCTGTAGCAGAGAGCTCTGGAGACTAGGTCTGTTCTGACTGGGAAACTGAGGCCCTGGGAGCAGAGCCATTGTTCTGGCGTCTTCACAGCCAAACACCTCTTGCACCAGGGAAGACTGAATAAGCAGTCCCTTGGGCTACCTTTTTTGACTCTAAGGAAGAGACCCTGCAAGGCTGCATCTGGCTGAAAATTCCAAGGGGCTGGGAAGTGATACCTGGAAAGTCAGTGAAAGAGGCCACAGTGCCTAGGCTCCAAAGCCCAGGTAAGGCTTCGACAGTGCCCTGGAACGTGAAGGCACCCTCCACAGCGCTTTTTCCCCATGTCTGCTCTGTAGCAGAGAGCTCTGGAGACTAGGTCTGTTCTGACTGGGAAACTGAGGCCCTGGGAGCAGAGCCATTGTTCTGGCGTCTTCACAGCCAAACACCTCTTGCACCAGGGAAGACTGAATAAGCAGTCCCTTGGGCTACCTTTTTTTGACTCTAAGGAAGAGACCCTGCAAGGCTGCATCTGGCTGAAAATCACAAGGGGCTGGGAAGTGATACCTGGAAAGTCAGTGAAAGAGGCCACAGTGCCTAGGCCCCAGCAGCCCAGGTAAGGGCTTCCCCAAGGCAGGGAGCCTCAAGGAACCCTCCACAGAGCTATTTCCCCATGTCTGCTCTGTAGCAGAGAGCTCTGGAGACTAGGTCTGTTCTGACTGGGAAACTGAGGCCCTGGGAGCAGAGCCATTGTTCTGGCGTCTTCACAGCCAAACACCTCTTGCACCAGGGAAGACTGAATAAGCAGTCCCTTGGGCTACCTTTTTTGACTCTAAGGAAGAGACCCTGCAAGGCTGCATCTGGCTGAAAATCACAAGGGGCTGGGAAGTGATACCTGGAAAGTCAGTGAAAGAGGCCACAGTGCCTAGGCCCCAGCACCCAGGTAAGGCTTCCCCAAGGCAGGGAGCGTGAAGGAACCCTCCAGAGCGCTTTTTCCCCATGTCTGCTCTGTAGCAGAGAGCTCTGGAGACTAGGTCTGTTCTGACTGGGAAACTGAGGCCCTGGGAGCAGAGCCATTGTTCTGGCGTCTTCACAGCCAAACACCTCTTGCAACACCAGGGAAGACTGAATAAGCAGTCCCTTGGGCTACCTTTTTTTGACTCTAAGGAAGAGACCCTGCAAGGCTGCATCTGGCTGAAAATCACAAGGGGCTGGGAAGTGATACCTGGAAAGTCAGTGAAAGAGGCCACAGTGCCTAGGCTCCAAAGCCCAGGTAAGGCTTCGACAGTGCCCTGGAACGTGAAGGCACCCTCCTCAGAGCTATTTCCCCATGTCTGCTCTGTAGCAGAGAGCTCTGGAGACTAGGTCTGTTCTGACTGGGAAACTGAGGCCCTGGGAGCAGAGCCATTGTTCTGGCGTCTTCACAGCCAAACACCTCTTGCACCAGGGAAGACTGAATAAGCAGTCCCTTGGGCTACCTTTTTTGACTCTAAGGAAGAGACCCTGCAAGGCTGCATCTGGCTGAAAATCACAAGGGGCTGGGAAGTGATACCTGGAAAGTCAGTGAAAGAGGCCACAGTGCCTAGGCTCCAGCACCCGGGTAAGGCTTCCCCAAGGCCCTGGAACCTCAAGGAACCCTCCTCAGAGCTATTTCCCCATGTCTGCTCTGTAGCAGAGAGCTCTGGAGACTAGGTTCTGTTCTGACTGGGAAACTGAGGCCCTGGGAGCAGAGCCATTGTTCTGGCGTCTTCACACAGCCAAACACCTCTTGCACCAGGGAACTGAATAAGCAGTCCCCTTGGGCTACCTTTTTTGACTCTAAGGAAGAGACCCTGCAAGGCTGCATCTGGCTGAAAATCACAAGGGGCTGGGAAGTGATACCTGGAAAAGTCAGTGAAAGAGGGCCACAGTGCCTAGGCTCCAAAGCCCAGGTAAGGGCTTCGACAGTGCCCTGGAACGTGAAGGAACCCTCCACAGAGCTATTTTTTCCCCATGTCTGCTCTGTAGCAGAGAGCTCTGGAGACTAGGTCTGTTCTGACTGGGAAACTGAGGGCCCTGGGAGCAGAGCCATTGTTCTGGCGTCTTCACAGCCAAACACCTCTTGCACCAGGGAAGACTGAATAAGCAGTCCCTTGGGCTACCTTTTTTTGACTCTAAGGAAGAGACCCTGCAAGGCTGCATCTGGCTGAAAATCACAAGGGGCTGGGAAGTGAAGATACCTGGAAAGTCAGTGAAAGAGGCCACAGTGCCTAGGCTCCAAAGCCCAGGTAAGGGCTTCGACAGTGCCCTGGAACGTGAAGGCACCCTCCACAGAGCTTTTTCCCCCATGTCTGCTCTGTAGCAGAGAGCTCTGGAGACTAGGTCTGTTCTGACTGGGAAACTGAGGCCCTGGGGAAGCAGAGCCATTGTTCTGGCGTCTTCACAGCCAAACACCTCTTGCACCAGGGAAGACTGAATAAGCAGTCCCTTGGGCTACCTTTTTTGACTCTAAGGAAGAGACCCCTGCAAGGCTGCATCTGGCTGAAAATCACAAGGGGCTGGGAAGTGATACCTGGAAAGTCAGTGAAAGAGGCCACAGTGCCTAGGCTCCAAAACCCAGGTAAGGCTTCCCCAGTGCCCTGGAAACGTGAAGGCACCCTCCTCAGCGCTTTTTCCCACATGTCTGCTCTGTAGCAGAGAGCTCTGGAGACTAGGTCTGTTCTGACTGGGAAACTGAGGCCCTGGGAGCAGAGCCATTGTTCTGGCGTCTTCACAGCCAAACACAGCTCTTGCACCAGGGAAGACTGAATAAGCAGTCCCTTGGGCTACCTTTTTTGACTCTAAGGAAGAGACCCTGCAAGGCTGCATCTGGCTGAAAATCACAAGGGGCTGGGAAGTGATACCTGGAAAGTCAGTGAAAGAGGCCACAGTGCCTAGGCTCCAAAGCCCCCGGTAAGGGCTTCCCCAAGGCAGGAAGCCTCAAGGCACCCTCCACAGAGCTATCCCCATGTCTGCTCTGTAGCAGAGAGCTCTGGAGACTAGGTCTGTTCTGACTGGGAAACTGAGGCCCTGGGAGCAGAGCCATTGTTCTGGCGTCTTCTTCACAGCCAAACACCTCTTGCACCAGGGAAGAAACTGAATAAGCAGTCCCTTGGGCTACCTTTTTTGACTCTAAGGAAGAGACCCTGCAAGGCTGCATCTGGCTGAAAATCACAAGGGGGCTGGGAAGTGATACCTGGAAAGTCAGTGAAAGAGGCCACAGTGCCTAGGCCCCCAAGCCCAGGTAAGGCTTCCCCAGTGCCCTGGAACGTGAAGGCAACCCTCCACAGCGCTTTTTCCCCATGTCTGCTCTGTGTAGCAGAGAGCTCTGGAGACTAGGTCTGTTCTGACTGGGAAACTGAGGCCCTGGGAGCAGAGCCATTGTTCTGGCGTCTTCACAGCCAAACACCTCTTGCACCAGGGAAGACTGAATAAGCAGTCCCTTGGGCTACCTTTTTTGACTCTAAGGAAGAGACCCTGCAAGGCTCCATCTGGCTGAAAATCACAAGGGGCTGGGAAGTGATACCTGGAAAGTCAGTGAAAGAGGCCACAGTGCCTAGGCTCCAAAGCCCAGGTTAAGGCTTCGACAGTGAGGCAGCGAACGTGAAGGCACCCTCCACAGCGCTTTCTATTTCCCCATGTCTGCTCTGTAGCAGAGAGCTCTGGAGACTAGGTCTGTTCTGACTGGGAAAACTGAGGCCCTGGGAGCAGAGCCATTGTTCTGCCTGGCGTCTTCACAGCCAAACACCTCTTGCACCAGGGGAAGACTGAATAAGCAGTCCCTTGGGCTACCTTTTTTTGACTCTAAGGAAGAGACCCCTGCAAGGCTGCATCTGGCTGAAAATCACAAGGGGGCTGGGAAAGTGATACCTGGAAAGTCAGTGAAAGAGGCCCACAGTGCCTAGGCTCCAAAGCAATACTGGGTAAGGCTTCGACAGTGCAGGGAGCCTCACGTGAAGGCACCCTCCACAGCGCTTTTTTTTCCCATGTCTGCTCTGTAGCAGAGAGCTCTGGGAGACTAGGTCTGTTCTGACTGGGAAACTGAGGGCCCTGGGAGCAGAGCCATTGTTCTGGCGTCTTCACAGCCAAACACCTCTTGCACCAGGGAAGACTGAATAAGCAGTCCCTTGGGGCTACCTTTTTTTGACTCTAAGGAAGAGACCCTGCAAGGCTGCATCTGGCTGAAAAATCACAAGGGGCTGGGAAGTGATACCTGGAAAGTCAGTGAAAGAGGCCACAGTGCCTAGGTGCTCCAAAGCCCAGGGTAAGGCTTCGACAAAGGCCCTGAAAGCGTCAAGGCACCCTCCTCAGAGCGCTATTTCCCCCATGTCTGCTCTGTAGCAGAGAGCTCTGGAGACTAGGTCTGTTCTGACTGGGAAACTGAGGCCCTGGGAGCAGAGCCCATTGTTCTGGCGTCTTCACAGCCAAACACCTCTTGCACCAGGGAAGACTGAATAAGCAGTCCCTTGGGCTACCTTTTTTGACTCTAAGGAAGAGACCCCTGCAAGGCTGCATCTGGCTGAAAATCACAAGGGGGCTGGGAAGTGATACCTGGAAAGTCAGTGAAAGAGGCCACAGTGCCTAGGCTCCAAGCAGCCCAGGTAAGGGCTTCGACAGTGCCCTGGAACGTGAAGGCACCCTCCACAGCGCTTTTTCCCCATGTCTGCTCTGTAGCAGAGAGCTCTGGAGACTAGGTCTGTTCTGACTGGAAACTGAGGCCCTGGGAGCAGAGCCATTGTTCTGGCGTCTTCACAGCCAAAAGACACCTCTTGCACCAGGGAAGACTGAATAAGCAGTCCCTTGGGCTACCTTTTTTGACTCTAAGGAAGAGACCCTGCAAGGCTGCATCTGGCTGAAAAATCACAAGGGGCTGGGAAAGTGATACCTGGAAAAGTCAGTGAAAGAGGCCCACAGTGCCTAGGCCCCAAAGCACAGGTAAGGCTTCCCCAGTGCCCTGGAACCTAAGGAACCCTCCTCAGAGCCCTATTTCCCCATGTCTGCTCTGTAGCAGAGAGCTCTGGAGACTAGGTCTGTTCTGACTGGGAAAACTGAGGCCCTGGGAGCAGAGCCATTGTTCTGGCGTCTTCACAGCCAAACAACCTCTTGCACCAGGGAAAGGACTGAATAAGCAGTCCCTTGGGCTACCTTTTTTGGACTCTAAGGAAGAGACCCTGCAAGGCTGCATCTGGCTGAAAATCACCAAGGGGCTGGGAAGTGATACCCTGGAAAGTCAGTGAAAGAGGCCACAGTGCCTAGGCTCCCCAGCCCCCGTTAAGGCATCGACCAAGGCCCTGGAACGTGAAGGAACCCTCCCCACAGCGCTATTTCCCCCCAGTCTGCTCTGTAGCAGAGAGCTCTGGAGACTAGGTCTGTTCTGACTGGGAAACTGAGGCCCTGGGAGCAGAGCTCATTGTTCTGGCGTCTTCACAGCCAAACACCTCTTGCACCAGGGAAGACTGAATAAGCAGTCCCTTGGGCTACGTTTTTTAGACTCTAAGGAAAGAGACCCTGCAAGGCTGCATCTGGCTGAAAATCACAAAGGGTCTGGGAAGTGATACCTGGAAAAGATCAGTGAAAGAAGGCCCCAGTGCCTAGGCTCCCAGCACCAGGTAGGGGCTTCCCCTCAAGTAGCCCTGGAATATCAAGGAACCCTCCACAGAGCTATTTCCACTGTCTGCTCTGTAGCAGAGAGCTCTGGAGACTAGGTCTGTTCTGACTGGGAAACTGAGGCCCTGGGAGCAGAGCCATTGTTCTGGCGTCTTCACAGCCAAACATACTCTCTTATGCACCAGGGAAGGACTGAATAAGCAGTCCCTTGGGCTACCTTTTTTTGACTCTAAGGAAGAGAACCTGCAAGGCTGCATCTGGCTGAAAATCACAAAGGGGCTGGGAAGTGATACCTGGAAAGTCCGGTGAACAGAGGCCACAGTGCCTAGGCTCCAAAGCCCCAGGTAAGGCTTCGGACAGTGCCCAGCTGGAACGTGAAGGCACCCCTCCACAGCGCTTTTTTCCCCATGTTCTGCTCTGTAGCAGAGAGCCTCTGGTGACTACTAGTTCTGTATCTGACTGGGGAAACTGAGGGCCCTGGGAGCAGAGCCATTGTTCTGGCGTCTTCACAGCCAAACACCTCTTTGCACCAGGGGGAAGACTGAATAAGCAGTCCCTTGGGGCTACCTTTTTTGAACTCTAAAGGAAGAGACCCTGCAAGGGCTGCATCTGGCTGAAAAATACACAAGGGGCCTGGGAAGTTGGATACCTGGAAAGTCAGTGAAAGAGGCCACAGTGCCTAGGCCCCAGCACCCCGGTAGGGCTTCCCCAAGTGCCTGGGAGCCTCAAGGCAGAACCCTCCTCAGAGCTATTTCCCCATGTCTGCTCTGTAGCAGAGAGCTCTGGAGAGACTAGGTCTGTTCTGACTGGGAAAACTGAGGCCCTGGGAGCAAATCGCCATTGTTCTGGCTTCTTCACAGCCAAAACACCTCTTTTTGCACCAGGGAAAGACTGAGGATAAGCAGGTCGTCTTGGAAAAGCTACCTTTTTTTGACCTCTAAGGATAGAGGACCCTGCCAAGGCTTGCCATCTGGCTGAAAAAATCACAAGGGGCTGGGAAGTGATATACCTGGAAAAGTCAGTTGAAAGAGGCCCCAGTGCCTAGGCTCCAAAGCCCAGGTAAAGGGCTTCCCCAGTGCCCTGGAACGGTCAAGGAACCCTCCAGCAGAGCTGTTTTCCACCATGTCTGTGGCTCTGTAGCAGGATAGCTCTGGAGAGACTTAGGTCTGTTTCTGACAAGGGAAAACTGAGGGCCCTGGGAGCAGAGCCATTGTTCTGGCGTCTTCACAGCCAAAAACAGCCGTCTTGCACCAGGGAAGGACTGAATAAAGCAGTCCCTTGGGCTACCATTTTTGACTCTAAGGAAGAGACCCTGCAAGGCTGCATCTGGCTGAAAATCACAAGGGGGCTGGGTGAAGTGATACCTGGAAAGTCAGTGAAAGAGGCCACAGTGCCTAGGCCCCAAAGCCCAGCGTAAGGCTTCCCTTCTGCCAGGGAGCGGTGAAGGAACCCTCCTCAGAGCTATTTCCCCATGTTCTGCTCTGTAGCAGAAGGAGGAGCTCTGGAGACTAGGTCTGAGTCATGACTGGGAAAAAACTGAGGCCTCTGGGACCAGACCCATTGTTCTGGCGTCTTCACAGCCAAACACCTCTTGCCTCCAGGGGGGAAGACTGTGAATACAGCAGTCCCTTGGGCTGAATACCTTTTTTTGACTCTAAGGAAGAGACCCTGCAAGGCCTGCATCTGGCTGAAAATCACAAGGGGCTGGGAAAGTGACCCACCATAGGCTGGAAAGTCAGTGAAAGAGGCCCCAGTAGTGCCTAGTTCCCATAAAGCACCCGGGTAAGGCATCCCCAAGATGCACAGGGGAACGTCAAGGCACCCTCCTTTCAGGCTGCTACTTTCCCCATGTCTGCTCTAGTAGCACAAGAGAGCTCTGGAGACTAGGGTCTGTTCTGACTGGGAGGAAACTGAGGCCCTGGGTAACATGACCCATTGTTTCTGGCGCTCTTCACCAGCCAAACACCTCGAACATGCTACACAGGGGAAGACTGAATAAGCAGTCACCTTGGGGGGGTACCTCATTTTATGACTCTAAGGAAGAGACCCTGCAAAGGGTGCATCTGGCTGAAAATCACAAGGGCTGGGAAGTGATACCTGGAAAGTCAGTGAAAGAGGACCACGGTGCGAAGGTTCCCGAAGCACCAGGTAAGGGCTTCCGACAGGGCAGGGAACGTCCAAGGAACTCCATCCTCATAGTTGCTTTTTCCAGAATGTCTGGGCTCTGTAGCAGAGAGCTTCTGGAGAATAGGCCTGGTCTCACTTGGGAAAACTGAAGCCCTGGGAGCAGAGCCACATGTTCTGGCTTTTCACAGACAAACACGGTCTTGACACCAGGGAAGACTTGACATAAAGCAGTCCGCTGGGCTACTCTTTTTTGGACACTAAGGAAGAGGACCCTGCAAGGCTTGCGTCTGGCTGAAAATCACAATGGGCTGGGGGGGGGGGGAGTGTGAGACCTGGAAAGTCAGTAAAAGAGGGCGACATGTGCATAGGTTCCAAAGCCCAGATAAGGGCTTCGACCAGTGCCCTGGAAACGTGAAAGGCAACCTTCCACAGCGCTTTTTTCCTCCCACCATGTCTGCTCTGTACGCAGAGAGCTCTGGGGACTAGGTCTGTTCTGACTGGGAAACTGAGGCCCCTGGGAAGAAATGCCATTGTTTCTGGCGTCTTCCACAGCCAAACCACAACACCTCTTGCACCAGGGAACGTACTGAATGAAGCAGTCCCTTGGGCTACCTTTTTTGACTCTAAGGAAGAGACCAGCTGCAAAGGCTGCATCTGGCTGAAAATCACAAGGGGCTGGGAAGTGAATTACCTGGGAACGTCAGTGAAAAAGGGCCACAGGGCCTTAGGTTCCCATCACTTCCGGGTAGGGGCTTTGTCAGTAGCCCAAGGCAGGGAGCGTTCAAGGAACCCTCCTCACGAGCTATTTCCTACTCCCGACTGTCTGCTCTGTAGCCAGACAGCCTTGGAGACTCAGTTCTGTTCTGACTGGGAAATCTGAGGCGTCTAGAGGGGGCCAGAGGCCATTGTTCTGGGGTCTTCACAGCCAAACACCATCTTGCACCAGGGTGGCGACTGCCACATAACTGCAGTTCCCTCTTGGGCTGTATCCCTTATTTTGACAACTGTCTACAGGAAGATACCCTGCAAGGCTGGATCTGGCCTGAAAATCATCAAGGGGCTGGGGAAGTGGATACCTGGAAAGTCCAGCTGACTTCAGAAGGTCCCCTGTGCCTCGCGGCACCAGGTCTCCCGGGTAGGGCTCCGTCCGGGAGACACCCCCAGGGCAGGGAGGCTCAAGGCACCCTCCCTGGCAGAGCTATTTCCCCCCTTTCCCCATGTCTTGCTCTGTAGTCAGAGAGCTCCTGGAGACTAGGGGGCTTTTGCGACTGACTGGGCAAACTGAGGCCCTGGGTAGCAGAGCCATTGTGGTCTGGGCGTCTTCACAGCGGAAACACCTCTTCTGCACCAGGGAAAAACTGAATAAGCAGTCCCCTTGGGCTACCTTTTTTTGACTCTAAGGAAGATGACCCTGCAAGGCGAGTGCATCTGGCTGAAAATCTACAAGGGGGTGGGAAGTGAATACCTGGGAAAGTCAGTGAAATGAGGCCACAGTGCCTAGGCCTCCAAAGCCCAGGTAAGGCTTTCGGTCACAGTGCTACTCAGGAACGTGAAGGCAAAACCCTCCACAGAGCTTTTTCCCCATGTCTGCTCTGTACGCAGAGAGCTCTGGAGGAGACTAGGTCTCTTGCAGACTGGGAAACTGAGGCCCTGGGGGCAGCAGCTGAATTGTTCTGGGGGACGTCTATCACAGCCAAACACCTCATTGCACCAGGGAAGGACCTGAATAAAGCATCAGATCCCCTTGGGCTACCTTTGTTTTTGGTACTCTACAAGGAAGAGACACCTGCAAGGCTGCAGTCCTGGGTTTATCAAATCACAACAATATGAGGGCATGGGCAAGTTATACTGGAAAGTCCAGTGAACAAGAGGCCACAGTGCCTAGGCCCCAATACCCGGGTTAAGGCTTCTATTGTGGCAGGGAAGCCTCAAGGAACATTCTGGGAGGAGCTATTTTCCCCATGTCTGCTCTGTAGCAGAAGAGCTCTGGAGACTAGGGTCCTGTACTGACTGGGAAAACTGAGGCCCTGGGAGCAGAGCCATTTTTCTGGGCGTCTTCAACAGCCCAAACTACCTCTCTGCACCAGGGAGGGACTGAATAAAACAGTCCCTTGGGCACCCTTATTTTGACTTCTAAAGGAAGAGACCTTGCAAGGCTGCATCTGGCATGGGTCACAAGGGGCTGGGAAGTGATACCCTGTTAAAGTACTAGAAGGAGGCTACAGTGTCATGGGGCATCCAAAGCACAGGTATAAGGGCTTCGAAACATGTGCCCTGGAACTAGCTGAAGGCACCCTCCCACAACGCTTTTTTCCCCATGTCTGATCTGTATGCAGAGAGCTCTGGGAGGACTTAGGTCTGATTCTACTGGGAAACTAGAGGCCCCCTAGGGAGCAGAGTTCCATTGTTACTGGGGTCGTCTTCACAGCCCAAACACCACCCTTGCACCAGGGATTAGACTGAATAAGCAGTCCCTTGGGCTACTTTATTTTGACTCTAAGGAAGAGACCCCTCACAGCAAGGCTGCGTCCTGGACTGCGAAAATCTACAAGGGGGCTGGGAACGTGATATACGCTTTGGGTAAAGTCAGTGCAGTAGTTGAGGGCCACAGTGCCTAGGCTCCCTGCAGCAGCCCGGTAGAGGTCATCGCCCAAGGACTGGAATGAAGGAGACCCTCCTCATAGCTATTTTTCCCCCATGTCTCTTTTGACTCACATAGCAGAGAGCTCTTGGCAACTAGGTCTGTTTGAATGACAGGGAAAATACAGAGGCCCCTGGAGCAGAGCCATTATAGTTCTGGAACGACTTCCGACAGCCAAACAACCTCTTGCACCAGGGAAGACTGAATAAGTTGTCCCTTGGGCTACCTTTTTTGACTCTAAAGGAAGAGACCCTGCAAGGCTGCATCTGGCTGAAAATCACAAGGCTGCTGGGAAGTGATACCTGGAAAATTCAGTGCAAAGAGGCCACAGTGCCTAGGGCTCCCAAGAGCCCAGGTTAGGGCTTCCCCAGTGCTCTGGAACGTGACATGCACCCTCCTCAGAGCTATTTTCCCCATGTCTGTTCTGTTATGCAGAGAGCTCTGGAGACTAGGTCTGTTCTGACTGGGAACTGAGGCCCTGGGGAGCAGAGCCATTGTTCTGGCGTGGCCTTCACAGCCAAAACACCTCTTGCACCAGGGAAGACTGAATAAGCAGTCCCTTGGGCTAACCTTTTTGACACTAAGGAAGAGACCCTGCAAGGCAGCATCTGGCTGAAAAGCTCACCAAGGGGCTGGGAAGATGATTACCTGGAAACCAGTCAGTGAAACAGAGGCCCACAGTGCCTAGGCTCCAAAGCCCAGGTAAGGCTTCGCGACTGTGGCCACTGGAACGTGAAGGCACCCTCCACAAGCGCTATTTCCCCATGTCTGCTCTGTTAGCAGAGAGCTCTTGGAGACTAGGATCTGTTCTGACCTGGTGAAACTGTGAGGCCCTGTGGAGCAGAGCCATTGTTCTGGCGTCTCTCACAGCCAAACACCCTCTTGCACCAGGGAAGACTGAATAAGCAGTCCCTTGGGCTACCTTTTTTGACTCTAAGGAAGAGACCCTGCAAGGCTGCATCTGTGCTGGAAAATCACAAGGGGCTGGGAAGTGATACCTGGAAAGTCAGTGAAAGAGGCCCACAGTGCCCTAGGCCCCCAAAAGGGTAGGGCTTCCCCAAGGCTGGGAGCCTCAAGGACCCTCCTCAGAGCTATTTCCACCATGTCTGCATCTGTAGGCAGAGAGCTCTGGAGACTAGGTCTGTTCTGACTGGGAAACTGAGGCCCTTGGGAGCAGAGCCATTGTTCTGGGCGTTCTTCACAGCCAAACCACCTCTTGCACCAGGGAAGGGGACTGAATAGTGCAGTTTCCCTTGGGCTACCTTTTTTGACTCTAAGGAAGAGACCCTTGCAAGGCTGCATCTGGCTGAAAATCACAAGGGACTGGGAAGTTGATACCTGGAAAGTCAGTGAAAAAGAGGCCACAGTGCCTAGGCTCCAAACCCCAGGTAAAGGCTTCGACAGTGCCCTGGAACGTGAAGGCACCCTCCACAGCGCTTTTTCCCCATGTCTGCTCTGTAGGCAGAGAGCTCTGGAGACTAGGTCTGTTCTGACTGGGAAACTGAGGCCCTGGGAGCAGAGCCATTGTTTCTGGCGTCTTCACAGCCAAACCCCTCTTAGCACCAGGGAAGGACTGAATAAGCATATCCCTTGGGCTACCTTTTTTGACTCTAAGGAAGAGACCCTGCAAAGGCTGCATCTTGGCTGAAAATCACAAGGGGCTGGGAAGTGGGAGACCTGGAAAGTCAGTGAAAGAGGCCACAGTGCCTAGCTCCCCAAAGCCCAGGTAAAGGCTTCGACAGTGCCCCTGGAACGTGAAGGCACCCTCCACAGCGCTTTTTTGCCCCATGTCTTGCTCTGTAGCAGAGAGCTCTGGAGACTAGGTCTGTTCTGACTGGGAAACTGAAGGCCCTGGGAGGCAGAGCCATTGTTCTGGCGTCTTCAACAGCCAAACACCTCTTGCACCAGGGAAGACTGAATAAGCAGTCCCTTGGGCTACCTTTTTTTTGACTCTAAGGAAGAGACCCTGCAAAGGCTGCATCTGGCTGAAAATCACAAGGGGTCTGGGAAGTGATACCTGGAAAGTCAGTGAAAGAGGCCACAGTGCCTAGGCTCCTAAGATCACCCGTTAAGGCTTCGACAAGGCCCTGGAGCCCTGAAGGCACCCTCCTCAGAGCTATTTCCCCATGTCTGCTCTGAAAACAGAGAGCTCTGGAGACTAGGTCTGTTCTGACTGAAACTGAGGCCCTGGGAGCAGAAGCCATTGTTCTGGCGTCTTCATCAGCCAAACACCTCTTGCACCAGGGAAGACTGAATAAGCAGTCCCTTGGGCTACCTTTTTTGACTCTAAGGAAGAGACCCTGCAAGGCTGCATCTGGCTGAAAATCACAAGGGCCTGGGAAGTGATACTGGAAAGTCAGTGAAAGAGCCACAGTGCCCTAGGCTTCTCCAAACCCAGGTAATGCTTCGACAGTGCCCATGGAACGTGAAGGCACCCTCCACAGAGCTATTTCCCCATGTCTGCTCTGTAGCAGAGAGCTCTGGAGACTAGGTCTGTTCTGACTGGAAACTGAGGCCCTGGGAGCAGAGCCATTGTTCTGGCGTCTTCACAGCCAAACACCTCTTGCACCAGGGGAAAGACTGAATAAGCAGTCCCTTGGGCTCGCCTTTTTTGACTCTAAGGAAGGGACCCTGCAAGGCTGCATCTGGCTGAAAATCACAAGGGCTGGGAAGTGATACCTGGAAAGTCAGTGAAAGAGGCCCACAGTGCCTAGGCTCCAAAGCCCAGGTAAGGCTTCGACAGTGCCTGGAACGTGAAGGGCACCCTCCACAGCGCTATTTCCCCCATGTCTGCTCTGTAGCAGAGAGCTCTGGAGACTAGGTCTGTTCTGACTGGGAAAAACTGAGGCTGGGAGCAGAGCCATTGTTCTGGCGTCTTCACAGCCAAACACCTCTTGCACCAGGGAAGACTGAATAAGCAGTCCCTTGGGCTACCTTTTTTGACTCTAAGGAAGAGGACCCTGCAAGGCTGCATCTGGCTGAAAATCACAAGGGGCTGGGAAGTGATACCTGGAAAGTCAGTGAAAGAGGCCACAGTGCCTAGGCTCCAAAGCCCAGGTAAGGCTTCGCCAGTGCCCTGGAACGTGAAGGCACCCTCCTCAGAGCTTTTTCCCCATGTCTGCTCTGTAGCAGAGAGCTCTGGAGACTAGGTCTGTTCTGACTGGGAAACTGAGGCCCTGGGAGCAGAGCCATTGTTCTGGCGTCTTCACAGCCAAACACCTCTTGCACCAGGGAAAGACTGAATAAGCAGTCCCTTGGGCTACCTTTTTTGACTCTAAGGAAGAGACCCTGCAAGGCTGCATCTGGCTGAAAATCACAAGGGGCTGGGAAGTGATACCTGGAAAGTCAGTGAAAGAGGCCACAGTGCCTAGGCCCCCAGCACCCGGGTAGGGCTTCCCCAAGGCAGGGAAAGTCAAGGCACCCTCCTCAGAGCTATTTCCCCATGTCTGCTCTGTAGCAGAGAGCTCTGGAGACTAGGTCTGTTCTGACTGGGAAACTGAGGCCCTGGGAGCAGAGCCATTGTTCTGGCGTCTTCACAGCCAAACACCTCTTGCACCAGGGAAGACTGAATAAGCAGTCCCTTGGGCTACCTTTTTTGACTCTAAGGAAGAGACCCTGCAAGGCTGCATCTGGCTGAAAATCACAAGGGGCTGGGAAGTGATACCTGGAAAGTCAGTGAAAGAGGCCACAGTGCCCAGGCTCCAAAGCCCAGGTAAGGCTTCGACAGTGCTCTGGAACGTGAAGGCACCCTCCTCAGAGCTATTTCCCCATGTCTGCTCTGTAGCAGAGAGCTCTGGAGACTAGGTCTGTTCTGACTGGGAAACTGAGGCCCTGGGAGCAGAGCCATTGTTCTGGCGTCTTCACAGCCAAACACCTCTTGCACCAGGGAAGACTGAATAAGCAGTCCCTTGGGCTACCTTTTTTGACTCTAAGGAAGAGACCCTGCAAGGCTGCATCTGGCTGAAAATCACAAGGGGCTGGGAAGTGATACCTGGAAAGTCAGTGAAAGAGGCCACAGTGCCTAGGCCCCAGCACCCGGGTAGGGCTTCCCAGTGGCAGGGAGCCTCAAGGAACCCTCCACAGAGCTATTTTCCCCATGTCTGCTCTGTAGCAGAGAGCTCTGGAGACTAGGTCTGTTCTGACTGGGAAACTGAGGCCCTGGGAGCAGAGCCATTGTTCTGGCGTCTTCACAGCCAAACACCTCTTGCACCAGGGAAGACTGAATAAGCAGTCCCTTGGGCTACCTTTTTTGACTCTAAGGAAGAGACCCTGCAAGGCTGCATCTGGCTGAAAATCACAAGGGGCTGGGAAGTGATACCTGGAAAGTCAGTGAAAGAGGCCACAGTGCCTAGGCTCCAAAGCCCAGGTAAGGGCTTCGACAGTGCCCTGGAACGTGAAGGAACCCTCCACAGCGCTTTTTCCCCATGTGTGCTCTGTAGCAGAGAGCTCTGGAGACTAGGTCTGTTCTGACTGGGAAACTGAGGCCCTGGGAGCAGAGCCATTGTTCTGGCGTCTTCACAGCCAAACACCTCTTGCACCAGGGAAGACTGAATAAGCAGTCCCTTGGGCTACCTTTTTTGACTCTAAGGAAGAGACCCTGCAAGGCTGCATCTGGCTGAAAATCACAAGGGGCTGGGAAGTGATACCTGGAAAGTCAGTGAAAGAGGCCACAGTGCCTAGGCTCCAAAGCCCAGGTAAGGCTTCGATAGTGCCCTGGAACGTGAAGGCACCCTCCACAGCGCTTTTTCCCCATGTCTGCTCTGTAGCAGAGAGCTCTGGAGACTAGGTCTGTTCTGACTGGGAAACTGAGGCCCTGGGAGCAGAGCCATTGTTCTGGCGTCTTCACAGCCAAACACCTCTTGCACCAGGGAAGACTGAATAAGCAGTCCCTTGGGCTACCTTTTTTGACTCTAAGGAAGAGACCCTGCAAGGCTGCATCTGGCTGAAAATCACAAGGGGCTGGGAAGTGATACCTGGAAAGTCAGTGTAAAGAGGCCACAGTGCCTAGGCTCCAAAGCCCAAGTAAGGCTTCGACAGTGCCCTGGAACGTGAAGGCACCCTCCTCAGAGCTATTTCCACATGTCTGCTCTGTAACAGAGAGCTCTGGAGACTAGGTCTGTTCTGACTGGGAAACTGAGGCCCTGGGAGCAGAGCCATTGTTCTGGCGTCTTCACAGCCAAACACCTCTTGCACCAGGGAAGACTGAATAAGCAGTCCCTTGGGCTACCTTTTTTGACTCTAAGGAAGAGACCCTGCAAGGCTGCATCTGGCTGAAAATCACAAGGGGCTGGGAAGTGATACCTGGAAAGTCAGTGAAAGAGGCCACAGTGCCTAGGCCCCAGCACCCGGGTAGGGCTTCCCCAAGGCAGGGAGCCTCAAGGAACCGTCCTCAGAGTTTTTCCCCATGTTTGCTCTGTAGCAGAGAGCTCTGGAGACTAGGTCTGTTCTGACTGGGAAACTGAGGCCCTGGGAGCAGAGCCATTGTTCTGGCGTCTTCACAGCCAAAACACCTCTTGCACCAGGGAAGACTGAATAAGCAGTCCCTTGGGCTACCTTTTTTGACTCTAAGGAAGAGACCCTGCAAGGCTGCATCTGGATGAAAATCACAAGGGGCTGGGAAGTGATACCTGGAAAGTCAGTGAAAGAGGCCACAGTGCCTAGGCTCCAAAGCCCAGGTAAGGTTTCGATAGTGCCCTGGAACGTGAAGGCACCCTCCACAGCGCTTTTTCCACATGTCTGCTCTGTAGCAGAGAGCTCTGGAGACTAGGTCTGTTCTGACTGGGAAACTGAGGCCCTGGGAGCAGAGCCATTGTTCTGGCGTCTTCACAGCCAAACACCTCTTGCACCAGGGAAGACTGAATAAGCAGTCCCTTGGGCTACCTTTTTTGACTCTAAGGAAGAGACCCTGCAAGGCTGCATCTGGCTGAAAATCACAAGGGGCTGGGAAGTGATACCTGGAAAGTCAGTGAAAGAGGCCACAGTGCCTAGGCTCCAAAGCCCAGGTAAGGCTTCGACAGTGCCCTGGAATGTGAAGGCACCCTCCACAGCGTTTTTTCCACATGTCTGCTCTGTAGCAGAGAGCTCTGGAGACTAAGTCTGTTCTGACTGGGAAACTGAGGCCCAGGGAGCAGAGCCATTGTTCTGGCGTCTTCACAGCCAAACACCTCTTGCACCAGGGAAGACTGAATAAGCAGTCCCTTGGGCTACCTTTTTTGACTCTAAGGAAGAGACCCTGCAAGGCTGCATCTGGCTGAAAATCACAAGGGGCTGGGAAGTGATACCTGGAAAGTCAGTGAAAGAGGCCACAGTGCCTAGGCCCCAGCACCCGGGTAGGTCTCCCCCAAGGCAGGGAGCCTCAAGGAACCTTCCTCAGAGTTTTTACCCATGTTTGCTCTGTAGCAGAGAGCTCTGGAGACTAGGTCTGTTCTGACTGGGAAACTGAGGCCCTGGGAGCAGAGCCATTGTTCTGGCGTCTTCACAGCCAAACACCTCTTGCACCAGGGAAGACTGAATAAGCAGTCCCTTGGGCTACCTTTTTTGACTCTAAGGAAGAGACCCTGCAAGGCTGCATCTGGCTGAAAATCACAAGGGCCTGGGAAGTGATACCTGGAAAGTCAGTGAAAGAGGCCACAGTGCCTAGACTCCAAAGCCCAGGTAAGGCTTCGACATTGCCCTGGAATGTGAAGGCACCCTCCAGAGCGCTTTTTCCCCATGTCTGCTCTGTAGAAGAGAGCTCTGGAGACTAGGTCTGTTCTGACTGGGAAACTGAGGCCCTGGGAGCAGAGCCATTGTTCTGGCGTCTTCACAGCCAAACACCTCTTGCACCAGGGAAGACTGAATAAGCAGTCCCTTGGGCTACCTTTGTTGACTCTAAGGAAGA
>JAGTYA010000634.1:0-20659 GCA_024291935.2 Okapia johnstoni | reverse complement strand
CTGTTTATTCAGTCTTCCTTGGTGCAAGAGGTGTTTGGCTGTGAAGACGCCAGAACAATGGCTCTGCTCCCAGGGCCTCAGTTTCCAGTCAGAACAGTCCTAGTCTCCAGAGCTCTCTACTACAGAGCAGACATGGGGAAATAGCTCTGAGGAGGGTTCCTTGAGGCTCACTGCCTTGGGGAAGCCCTACCCGGGTGCTGGGGCCTAGGCACTGTGGCCTCTTTCACTGACTTTCCAGGTATCACTTCCCAGCCCCTTGTGATTTTCAGCCAGATGCAGCCTTGCAGGGTCTCTTCCTTAGAGTCAAAAAAGGTAGCCCCAAGGGACTGCTTATTCAGTCTTCCCTGGTGCAAGAGGTGTTTGGCTGTGAAGACGCCAGAACAATGGCTCTGCTCCCACAGGGCCTCAGTTTTCCCAGTCAGAACAGACCTAGTCTCCAGAGCTCTCTGCTACAGAGCAGAACATGGGGAAATAGCTCTGTGGAGGGTGCCTTCACGTTCCCCTTGGGCACTGTCGAAGCCTTACCTGGGCTTTGGAGCCTAGGCACTGTGGCCTCTTTCACTGACTTTCCAGGTATCACTTCCCAGCCCCTTGTGATTTTCAGCCAGATGCAGCCTTGCAGGGTCTCTTCCTTAGAGTCAAAAAAGGTAGCCCAAGGGACTGCTTATTCAGTCTTCCCTGGTGCAAGAGGTGTTTGGCTGTGAAGACGCCAGAACAATGGCTCTGCTCCCAGGGCCTCAGTTTCCCAGTCAGAACAGACCTAGTCTCCAGAGCTCTCTGCTACAGAGCAGACATGGGGAAAAAGCTCTGAGGACGGTTCCTTGACGTTCCCAGGGCACTGGGGAAGCCCTACCCGGGTGCTGGAGCCTAGGCACTGTGGCCTCTTTCACTGACTTTCCAGGTATCACTTCCCAGCCCCTTGTGATTTTCAGCCAGATGCAGCCTTGCAGGGTCTCTTCCTTAGAGTCAAAAAAGGTAGCCCAAGGGACTGCTTATTCAGTCTTCCCTGGTGCAAGAGGTGTTTTGGCTGTGAAGACGCCAGAACAATGGCTCTGCTCCCAGGGCCTCAGTTTCCCAGTCAAGAACAGACCTAGTCTCCAGAGCTCTCTGCTACAGAGCAGACATGGGGGAAAAAAGCGCTGTGGAGGGTGCCTTCACGTTCCAGGGCACTGTCGAAGCCTTACCTGGGCTTTGGAGCCTAGGCACTGTGGCCTCTTTCACTGACTTTCCAGGTATCACTTCCCAGCCCCTTGTGATTTTCAGCCAGATGCAGCCTTGCAGGGTCTCTTCCTTAGAGTCAAAAAAAGGTAGCCCAAGGGACTGCTTATTCAGTCTTCCCTGGTGCAAGAGGTGTTTGGCTGTGAAGACGCCAGAACAATGGCTCTGCTCCCAGGGCCTCAGTTTCCCAGTCAGAACAGACCTAGTCTCCAGAGCTCTCTGCTACAGAGCAGACATGGGGAAAAAGCTCTGAGGAGGGTGCCTTCAGTTCCAGGGCTTGGGGAAGCCCTACCTGGGTTTGGAGCCTAGGCACTGTGGCCTCTTTCACTGACTTTCCAGGTATCACTTCCCAGCCCCTTGTGATTTTTACAGCCAGATGCAGCCTTGCAGGGTCTCTTCCTTAGAGTCAAAAAAGGTAGCCCAAGGGACTGCTTATTCAGTCTTCCCTGGTGCAAGAGGTGTTTGGCTGTGAAGACGCCAGAACAATGGCTCTGCTCCCAGGGCCTCAGTTTCCCAGTCAGAACAGACCTAGTCTCCAGAGCTCTCTGCTACAGAGCAGACATGGGGAAAAAGCGCTGTGGAGGGTGCCTTCACGTTCCAGGGCACTGTCGAAAGCCTTTACCTGGGCTTTGGAGCCTAGGCACTGTGGCCCTCTTTCACTGACTTTCCAGGTATCACTTCCCAGCCCCTTGTGATTTTCAGCCAGATGCAGCCTTGCAGGGGTCTCTTCCTTAGAGTCAAAAAAGGTAGCCCAAGGGACTGCTTATTCAGTCTTCCCTGGTGCAACGAGGTGTTTGGCTGTGAAGACGCCAGAACAATGGCTCTGCTCCCAGGGCCTCAGTTTCCCAGTCAGAACAGACCTAGTCTCCAGAGCTCTCTGCTACAGAGCAGACATGGGGAAAAAGCTCTGAGGAGGGTGCCTTCACGCCTCTCCAGGGCTTGTCGAAGCCCTACCCCGGGGCTTTGGAGCCTAGGCACTGTGGCCTCTTTCACTGACTTTCCAGGTATCACTTCCCAGCCCCTTGTGATTTTCAGCCAGATGCAGCCTTGCAGGGTCTCTCTTCCTTAGAGTCAAAAAAGGTAGCCCAAGGGACTGCTTATTCAGTCTTCCCTGGTGCAAGAGGTGTTTGGCTGTGAAGACATCCAGGAACAATGGCTCTGCTCCCCAGGGCCTCAGTTTCCCAGTCAGAACAGACCTAGTCTCCAGAGCTCTCTGCTACAGAGCAGACATGGGGAAAAAGCGCTGTGGAGGGTGCCTTCACGTTCCAGGGCACTGTCGAAGCCTTACTGGGACAAACTTTGGAGCCTAGGCACTGTGGCCTCTTTCACTGACTTTCCAGGTATCACTTCCCAGCCCCTTGTGATTTTCAGCCAGATGCAGCCTTGCAGGGTCTCTTCCTTAGAGTCAAAAAAAGGTAGCCCAAGGGACTGCTTATTCAGTCTTCCCCTGGTGCAAGAGGTGTTTGGCTGTGAAGACGCCAGAACAATGGCTCTGCTCCCAGGGCCTCAGTTTCCCAGTCAGAACAGACCTAGTCTCCAGAGCTCTCTGCTACAGAGCAGACATGGGGGAAAAAGCGCTGTGGAGGGTGCCTTCACGTTCCAGGGCACTGTCGAAGCCTCTAATGGGCTTTGGAGCCTAGGCACTGTGGCCTCTTTCACTGACTTTCCAGGTATCACTTCCCAGCCCCTTGTGATTTTCAGCCCATATGCAGCCTTTCAGGGTCTCTTCCTTAGAGTCAAAAAAAGGTAGCCCAAGGGACTGCTTATTCAGTCTTCCCTGGTGCAAGAGGTGTTTGGCTGTGAAGACGCCAGAACAATGGCTCTGCTCCCAGGGCCTCAGTTTCCCAGTCAGAACAGACCTAGTCTCCAGAGCTCTCTGCTACAGAGCAGACATGGGGAAAAAGCTCTGTGGAGGGTGCCTTCACGTTCCAGGGCACTGTCGAAGCCTTACCTGGGCTTTGGAGCCTAGGCACTGTGGCCTCTTTCACTGACTTTCCAGGTATCACTTCCCAGCCCCTTGTGATTTTCAGCCAGATGCAGCCTTGCAGGGTCTCTCTCCTTAGAGTCAAAAAAGGGTAGCCCAAGGGGACTGCTTATTCAGTCTTCCCTGGTGCAAGAGGTGTTTGGCTGTGAAGACGCCAGAACAATGGCTTGCTCCCAGGGCCTCAGTTTCCCAGTCAGAACAGACCTAGTCTCCAGAGCTCTCTGCTACAAGAGCAAACATGGGGAAAAAGCTCTGAGGAGGGTCCTTGAGGCTCCCTGCCTTGGGGAAGCCCTACCGGGTGCTGGGGCCTAGGCACTGTGGCCTCTTTCACTGACTTTCCAGGTATCACTTCCCAGCCCCTTGTGATTTTCAGCCAGATGCAGCCTTGCAGGGTCTCTTCCTTAGAGTCAAAAAAGGTAGCCCAAGGGACTGCTTATTCAGTCTTCCCTGGTGCAAGAGGTGTTTGGCTGTGAAGACGGCCAGAACAATGGCTCTGCTCCCAGGGCCTCAGTTTCCCAGTCAGAACAGACTTAGTCTCCAGAGCTCTCTGCTACTACAGAGCAGACATGGGGAAAAAATGCGCTGTGGAGGGTTGCCTTCACATTCCAGGGCACTGTCGAAGCCTTACCTGGGCTTTGGAGCCTAGGCACTGTGGCCTCTTTTCACTGACTTTCCAGGTATCACTTCCCAGCCCCTTGTGATTTTCAGCCAGATGCAGCCTTGCAGGGTCTCTTCCTTAGAGTCAAAAAAGGTAGCCCAAGGGACAGCTCTCTGTTACAGAGCAGACATGTGGAAATAGCTCTGAGGAGGGTGCCTTCACGTTCCAGGGCACTGTCGAAGCCTTACTTGGGCTTTGGAGCCTAGGCACTGTGGCCTCTTTCACTGACTTTCCAGGTATCACTTCCCAGCCCCTTGTGATTTTCAGCCAGATGCAGCCTTGCAGGGTCTCTTCCTTAGAGTCAAAAAAGGTAGCCCAAGGGACTGCTTATTCAGTCTTCCCTGGTGCAAGAGGTGTTTGGCTGTGAAGACGCCAGAACAATGGCTCTGCTCCCAGGGTCTCAGTTTCCCAGTCAGAACAGACCTAGTCTCCAGAGCTCTCTGCTACAGAGCAGACATGGGGAAAAAGCGCTGTGGAGGGTGCCTTCACGTTCCAGGGCACTATCGAAACCTTACCTGGGCTTTGGAGCCTAGGCACTGTGGCCTCTTTCACTGACTTTCCAGGTATCACTTCCCAGCCCCTTGTGATTTTCAGCCAGATGCAGCCTTGCAGGGTCTCTTCCTTAGAGTCAAAAAAGGTAGCCCAAAGGACTGCTTATTCAGTCTTCCCTGGTGCAAGAGGTGTTTGGCTGTGAAGACGCCAGAACAATGGCTCTGCTCCCAGGGCCTCAGTTTCCCAGTCAGAACAGACCTAGTCTCCAGAGCTCTCTGCTACAGAGCAGACATGGGGAAAAAGCGCTGTGGAGGGTGCCTTCACGTTCCAGGGCACTGTCGAAGCCTTACCTGGGCTTTGGAGCCTAGGCACTGTGGCCTCTTTCACTGACTTTCCAGGTATCACTTCCCAGCCCCTTGTGATTTTCAGCCAGATGCAGCCTTGCAGGGTCTCTTCCTTAGAGTCAAAAAAGGTAGACCAAGGGACTGCTTATTCAGTCTTCCCTGGTGCAAGAGGTGTTTGGCTGTGAAGACGCCAGAACAATGGCTCTGCTCCCAGGGCCTCAGTTTCCCAGTCAGAACAGACCTAGTCTCCAGAGCTCTCTGCTACAGAGCAGACATGGGGAAAAAGCTCTGAGGAGGGTTCCTTGAGGCTCCCTGCCTTGGGGAAGCCTTACCCGGGTGCTGGAGCCTAGGCACTGTGGCCTCTTTTCACTGACTTTCCAGGTATCACTTCCCAGCCCTTGTGATTTTCAGCCAGATGCAGCCTTGCAGGGTCTCTTCCTTAGAGTCAAAAAAGGTAGCCCAAGGGACTGCTTATTCAGTCTTCCCTGGTGCAAGAGGTGTTTGGCTGTGAAGACGCCAGAACAATGGCTCTGCTCCCAGGGCCTCAGTTTCCCAGTCAGAACAGACCTAGTCTCCAGAGCTCTCTGCTACAGAGCAGACATGTGGAAAAAGCGCTGTGGAGGGTGCCTTCACGTTCCAGGGCACTGTCGAAGCCTTACCTGGGCTTTGGAGCCTAGGCACTGTGGCCTCTTTCACTGACTTTCCAGGTATCACTTCCCAGCCCCTTGTGATTTTCAGCCAGATGCAGCCTTGCAGGGTCTCTTCCTTAGAGTCAAAAAAGGTAGCCCAAGGGACTGCTTATTCAGTCTTCCCTGGTGCAAGAGGTGTTTGGCTGTGAAGACGCCAGAACAATGGCTCTGCTCCCAGGGCCTCAGTTTCCCAGTCAGAACAGACCTAGTCTCCAGAGCTCTCTGCTACAGAGCAGACATGGGGAAAAAAGCTCTGAGGAGGGTGCCTTCACGTTCCCTGGGCACTGTCGAAGCCCTACCTGGGCTTTGGAGCCTAGGCACTGTGGCCTCTTTCACTGACTTTCCAGGTATCACTTCCCAGCCCCTTGTGATTTTCAGCCAGATGCAGCCTTGCAGGGTCTCTTCCTTAGAGTCAAAAAAGGTAGCCCAAAGGGACTGCTTATTCAGTCTTCCCTGGTGCAAGAGGTGGTGTTTGGCTGTGAAGACGCCAGAACAATGGCTCTGCTCCCAGGGCCTCAGTTTCCCAGTCAGAACAGACCTAGTCTCCAGAGCTCTCTGCTACAGAGCAGACATGGGGGAAATAGCTCTGAGGAGGGTTCCTTGAGGCTCCCTGCCTTGGGGAAGCCCTACCCGGGTGCTGGGGCCTAGGCACTGTGGCCTCTTTCACTGACTTTCCAGGTATCACTTCCCAGCCCCTTGTGATTTTCAGCCAGATGCAGCCTTGCAGGGTCTCTTCCTTAGAGTCAAAAAAGGTAGCCCAAGGGACTGCTTATTCAGTCTTCCCTGGTGCAAGAGGTGTTTGGCTGTGAAGACGCCAGAACAATGGCTCTGCTCCCAGGGCCTCAGTTTCCCAGTCAGAACAGACCTAGTCTCCAGAGCTCTCTGCTACAGAGCAGACATGGGGAAAAAGCGCTGTGGAGGGTGCCTTCACGTTCCAGGGCACTGTCGAAGCCTTACCTGGGTTTTTGGAGCCTAGGCACTGTGGCCTCTTTCACTGACTTTCCAGGTATCACTTCCCAGCCCCTTGTGATTTTCAGCCAGATGCAGCCTTGCAGGGTCTCTTCCTTAGAGTCAAAAAAGGTAGCCCAAGGACTGCTTATTCAGTCTTCCCTGGTGCAAGAGGTGTTTGGCTGTGAAGACGCCAGAACAATGGCTCTGCTCCCAGGGCCTCAGTTTCCCAGTCAGAACAGACCTAGTCTCCAGAGCTCTCTGTTACAGAGCAGACATGTGGAAATAGCTCTGAGGAGGGTGCCTTCACGTTCCAGGGCACTGTCGAAGCCTTACTTGGGCTTTGGAGCCTAGGCACTCTGGCCTCTTACACTGACTTTCCAGGTATCACTTCCCAGCCCCTTGTGATTTTCAGCCAGATGCAGCCTTGCAGGGTCTCTTCCTTAGAGTCAAAAAAGGTAGCCCAAGGGACTGCTTATTCAGTCTTCCCTGGTGCAAGAGGTGTTTGGCTGTGAAGACGCCAGAGCAATGGCTCTGCTCCCAGGGTCTCAGTTTCCCAGTCAGAACAGACCTAGTCTCCAGAGCTCTCTGCTACAGAGCAGACATGGGGAAAAAGCGCTGTGGAGGGTGCCTTCACGTTCCAGGGCTCTATCGAAACCTTACCTGGGCTTTGGAGCCTAGGCACTGTGGCCTCTTTCACTGACTTTCCAGGTATCACTTCCCAGCCCCTTGTGATTCTCAGCCAGATGCAGCCTTGCAGGGTCTCTTCCTTAGAGTCAAAAAAGGTAGCCCAAGGGACTGCTTATTCAGTCTTCCCTGGTGCAAGAGGTGTTTGGCTGTGAAGACGCCAGAACAATGGCTCTGCTCCCAGGGCCTCAGTTTCCCAGTCAGAACAGACCTAGTCTCCAGAGCTCTCTGCTACAGAGCAGACATGGGGAAAAAGCGCTGTGGAGGGTGCCCTCACGTTCCAGGGCACTGTCGAAGCCTTAAATGGGCTTTGGAGCCTAGGCACTGTGGCCTCTTTCACTGACTTTCCAGGTATCACTTCCCAGCCCCTTGTGATTTTCAGCCAGATGCAGCCTTGCAGGGTCTCTTCCTTAGAGTCAAAAAAGGTAGCCCAAGGGACTGCTTATTCAGTCTTCCCTGGTGCAAGAGGTGTTTGGCTGTGAAGACGCCAGAACAATGGCTCTGCTCCCAGGGACTCAGTTTCCCAGCCAGAACAGACCTAGTCTCCAGAGCTCTCTGCTACAGAGCAGACATGGGGAAAAAGCGCTGTGGAGGGTGCCTTCACGTTCGAGGGCACTGTCGAAGCCTTACCTGGGCTTTGGAGCCTAGGCACTGTGGCCTCTTTCACTGACTTTCCAGGTATCACTTCCCAGCCCCTTGTGATTTTCAGCCAGATGCAGCCTAGCAGGGTCTCTTCCTTAGAGTCAAAAAAGGTAGCCCAAGGGAGTGCTTATTCAGTCTTCCCTGGTGCAAGAGGTGTTTGGCTGTGAAGACGCCAGAACAATGGCTCTGTTCCGAGGGCCTCAGTTTCCCAGTCAGAACAGACCTAGTCTCCAGAGCTCTCTGTTACAGAGCAGACATGTGGAAAAAGCGCTGTGGAGGGTGCCTTCACGTTCCAGGTCACTGTCGAAGCTTTACCCGGGCTTTGGAGCCGAGGCACTGTGGCCTCTTTCACTGACTCTTTCCAGGTATCATTCCTGCCCCTGTGATTTTCTGCCAGATGCAGCCGTGCGGGTCTCTTCCTTAGAGTCAATAAAGGTAGCCCAAGGGGCTGATTTATTCAGTCTTCCATGGGTGCAAGAGGGTTGGGCCTGTGAAGCATGCCAGACACAATGGCTCTGCTCCCAGGGCCTCAGTTTCCAGTCAGAACAGACCTATTCTCGAAGCTCTCTGCTACAGAGCAGCATGGGGAAAAACTATGAGGAGGGTTCCTTGAGGCTCTCTGCCTTGAGGAAGAGCTCCCCGGGTGCTGGGCCTAGGCACTGTGGCCTCTTTCCACTGACTTTTCCAGGTATCACTTCCCAGCCCCTTGTGATTTTCAGCCAGATGCAGCCTTGCAGGGTCTCTTCCTTAGAGTCAAAAAAGGTAGCCCAAGGGACTGCTTATTCAGTCTTCCCTGGTGCAAGAGGTGTTTGGCTGTGAAGACGCCAGAAACAATGGCTCTGCTCCCAGGGCCTCAGTTTCCCAGTCAGAACAGACCTAGTCTCCAGAGCTCTCTGCTACAGAGCAGACATGGGGAAATAGCTCTGGCTGGAGGGTTCCTTCACGCTCCCTGCCACTGGGGAAGCCTTACCCGGGGCCTTTGGGGCCTAGGCACTGTGGCCTCTTTCACTGACTTTCCAGGTATCACTTCCCAGCCCCTTGTGATTTTCAGCCAGATGCAGCCTTGCAGGGTCTCTTCTTTTAGAGTCAAAAAAAGGTAGCCCAAGGGACTGCTTATTCAGTCTTCCCTGGTGCAAGAGGTGTTTGGCTGTGAAGACGCCAGAACAATGGCTCTGCTCCAGGGCCTCAGTTTCCCAGTCAGAACAGACCTAGTCTCCAGAGCTCTCTGCTACAGAGCAGACATGGGGAAATAGCGCTGAGGAGGGTGCCTTGACGTTCCAGGGCACTGTCGAAGCCTTACCTGGGCTTTGGAGCCTAGGCACTGTGGCCTGTTTCAGTGACTTTCCAGGTATCACTTCCCAGCCCCTTGTGATTTTCAGCCAGATGCAGCCTTGCAAGGTCTCTTCCTTAGAGTCAAAAAAGGTAGCCCAAGGGACTGCTTATTCAGTCTTCCCTGGTGCAAGAGGTGTTTGGCTGTGAAGACGCCAGAACAATGGCTCTGCTCCCAGGGCCTCAGTTTCCCAGTCAGAACAGACCTAGTCTCCAGAGCTCTCTGCTACAGAGCAGACATGGGGAAAAAAAGCGCTGAGGAGGGTGCCTTCACGTTCCAGGGCACTGTCGAAGCCCTTACCTGGGCTTTGGAGCCTAGGCACTGTGGCCTCTTTCACTGACTTTCCAGGTATCACTTCCAGCCCCTTGTGTTTTCAGCCAGATGACTGCCTGGCAGGGGTCTTTCCTAGAGTCAAAAAAAGATAGCCAAGGGGAATGCTTCTTCTGTCCTTCCCTGGTGACAGAGAGGTGTTTGAGCTTGTGAAGACGCCAGAACAATGGGCTGTTGCACCAGGGACTACTGTATACCAAATCAGAACAGTCGTAAGTCTATAGAGCTATCTGAGCTACAGAGCTGCAAGGGGAAATAGCCTCTGAGCAGGGTTCCTCACAGTTTCCTGGGCACTGCGGGACCTTTAGCGTGTCTTTGGGGCCGAGGCACTGTGAGCCCCTTTCACATGACAGTTTCCGATTATCTCTTCCCAGACCCTTGGGATTTTCAGACAGATGTATGCCGTTGCAGGGTCGCTTCCTATAGAGGTCTAAATAAGCGGGGCTGCCCAAAGGGACCTGCCTGTATTCAGTCCTCCCTGGTTGCAGGAGAGGTGTTTGGCGGTGAAGGGGACGCCAGGAACATGAGCTTGCTCCCAGGGCCTCTGTTATACCTTTCATAACAGACCTGGTCTCTCAGAGCTCCTGCGTCAGAGCAGACATGGCGAAAGCGATGTGCAGTTTTCCTTCACGTTGCAGGGGCACTTTCGAAGCCTTGTCTGGGCTTTGGTGGCCAAGGCACTTGGGCCTCTACAGAGCAGGTGACGGAAGCACTTTTCTTCTTTTTCCACCCCCCCACTCAGCACATTGTTGACGGTACAGACGGGTTCAAGCGTTCCAGGGCAACCTGTCGAAGTCCTCTAATGTGCCAAGTGGCTGCTTATTCAGTCTTCCCTAGTGCACTGGGGTGTTTGGCTGTGATTGTCTGGATGCACAATGACTTTGCTCCCAGCGGGAACTCAGTTACCAGTTCCTAACAGACCTAGTCTCCAGAGCATATACGACAGAGCAGCCAGATGCAGCTAGACTCTGAGCAGGGGTTCTTGCGAGCGATCTGCCTTGGGGAAGTCAAAAAAGGACTTAGTAGCCTAGGCACTGGAGCTGCTTCATGACTTTCCACGTAATTTCTTCCCAGCCCCTTGTGATTTCAGCCAATGCAGTCTGGCTGGTTCTCTGGCTTAGTGTCACAAACCGTTAGACAAACGAAATTTGCTCATGTCCTTCCAGCCTAATGAGGTGTTTGGCTGTGCACAGTTAACCAGAACGTTGGCTCGCCTCAAGAGCTCTCATGTCTCCCAGTCAGAACAGAACTAGTCATCCAGAGCTCTCTGCAACAGACCAGACAAGATGAAAAAGCGCTGTGCAGGGGTGCCTTCACGTACCAGGGCACTGACCGAAAGCTCTACCTGGTCTTTGAGAGGGCATCGGGCACTTTGGCTCTATTTCACTGACTTTCCAGGTATGCACTATCCGCCATCCCCTTGTTGATTTTCAGCAAGATGGTAAGCGAGTTCGAAGGGTCTATCTTTCCTTACAGTACACGGCATAGCGGGTCGGCCAAGGGGCACTAGCGTATTATATCAGTCCGACCCTGGTGCAAGAGGTGATTGAGCGTGTGAAGACCTCAGAGACAATGGCGTCACGCCTGCCCAGGGCGCGGGTCATGTTTCCGAATCCAGAACAGGACCGTTTGGCTGTGAAGACGCCAGAAAAAATGGCTCTGCTCCCAGGGCCTCAGTTTTCCCAGTCAGAACAGACCTAGTCTCCAGAGCTCTCTGCTACAGAGCAGACATGGGGAAAAAGCGCTGTGGAGGGTTTGCCTTCACGTTCCAGGGCACTGTCGAAGCCTTACCTGGGCTTTGGAGCCTAGGCACTGTGGCCTCTTTCACTGACTTTCCAGGTATCACTTCCCAGCCCCTTGTGATTTTCAGCCAGATGCAGCCTTGCAGGGTCTCTTCCTTAGAGTCAAAAAAGGTAGCCCAAGGGACTGCTTATTCAGTCTTCCCTGGTGCAAGAGGTGTTTGGCTGTGAAGACGACAGAACAATGGCTCTGCTCCCAGGGCCTCAGTTTCCCAGTCAGAACAGACCTAGTCTCCAGAGCTCTCTGCTACAGAGCAGACATGGGGAAAAGGCTCTGTGGAGGGTTTCCTTCAGGTTCCTGCCTTGGGGAAGCCCTTACCTGGGCTTTGGGAAGCCTAGGCACTGTGGCCTCTTTCACTGACTTTCCAGGTATCACTTCCCAGCCCCCTTGTGATTTTCAGCCAGATGCAGCCTTGCAGGGTCTCTTCCTTAGAGTCAAAAAAGGTAGCCCAAGGGACTGCTTATTCAGTCTTCCCTGGTGCAAGAGGTGTTTGGCTGTGAAGACGCCAGAACAATGGCTCTGCTCCCAGGGCCTCAGTTTCCCAGTCAGAACAGAACCTAGTCTCCAGAGCTCTCTGCTACAGAGCAGACATGGGGAAAATAGCTCTGTGGAGGGGTGCCTTGACGCTCCAGGCCTTGGTCCGAAGCCTTACCTGGGCTTTGGAGCCTAGGCACTGTGGCCTCTTTCACTGACTTTCCAGGTATCACTTCCCAGCCCCTTGTGATTTTCAGCCAGATGCAGCCTTGCAGGGTCTCTTCCTTAGAGTCAAAAAAAGGTAGCCCAAGGGACTGCTTATTCAGTCTTCCCTGGTGCAAGGAGGTGTTTGGGCTGTGAAGACGCCAGAACAATGGCTCTGCTCCCAGGGCCTCAGTTTCCCAGTCAGAACAGACCTAGGTCTCCAGAGCTCTCTGCTACAGAGCAGACATGGGGAAAAAGCGCTGTGGAGGGTGCCTTCACGCTCCAGGGCACTGTCGAAGCCTTACCTGGGCTTTTGGAGCCTAGGCACTGTGGCCTCTTTCACTGACTTTCCAGGTATCACTTCCCAGCCCCTTGTGATTTTCAGCCAGATGCAGCCCTTGCAGGGTCTCTTCCTTAGAGTCAAAAAAGGTAGCCCAAGGGACTGCTTATTCAGTCTTCCCTGGTGCAAGAGGTGTTTGGCTGTGAAGACGCCAGAACAATGGCTCTGCTCCCAGGGCCTCAGTTTCCCAGTCAGAACAGACCTAGTCTCCAGAGCTCTCTGCTACAGAGCAGACATGGGGAAAAAGCGCTGAGGAGGGTTCCTTCACGTTCCAGGGCACTGGGGAAGCCTTACCCGGCTTTGGAAAGCCTAGGCACTGTGGCCTCTTTCACTGACTTTCCAGGTATCACTTCCCAGCCCCTTGTGATTTTCAGCCAGATGCAGCCTTGCAGGGTCTCTTCCTTAGAGTCAAAAAAGGTAGCCCAAGGGACTGCTTATTCAGTCTTCCCTGGTGCAAGAGGTGTTTGGCTGTGAAAGACGCCAGAACAATGGCTCTGCTCCCAGGGCCTCAGTTTCCCAGTCAGAACAGACCTAGTCTCCAGAGCTCTCTGCTACAGAGCAGACATGGGGAAAAAGCTTCTGTGGAGGGTTCCTTCACGCTCCCTGCCTGTGTCGAAGCCCTACCCGGGGTGCTGGAGCCTAGGCACTGTGGCCTCTTTCACTGACTTTCCAGGTATCACTTCCCAGCCCTCTTGTGATTTTCAGCCAGATGCAGCCTTGCAGGGTCTCTTCCTTAGAGTCAAAAAAGGTAGCCCAAGGGACTGCTTATTCAGTCTTCCCTGGTGCAAGAGGTGTTTGGCTGTGAAGACGCCAGAACACAATGGCTCTGCTCCCAGGGCCTCAGTTTCCCAGTCAGAACAGACCTAGTCTCCAGAGCTCTCTGCTACAGAGCAGACATGGGGAAAAAGCTCTGAGGAGGGTTCCTTGAGGGCTCCCTGCACTTGGGGAAGCCCTACCTGGGTGCTGGAGCCTAGGCACTGTGGCCTCTTTCACTGACTTTCCAGGTATCACTTCCCAGCCCCTTGTGATTTTTCAGCCAGATGCAGCCTTGCAGGGTCTCTTCCTTAGAGTCAAAAAAAGGTAGCCCAAGGGACTGCTTATTCAGTCTTCCCTGGTGCAAGTGGTGTTTGGCTGTGAAGACGCCAGAACAATGGCTCTGCTTCCAGGGGCCTCAGTTTCCCCAGTCAGAACAGACCTAGTCTCCAGAGCTCTCTGCTACAGAGCAGACATGGGGAAATAGCTCTGAGGAGGGTGCCTTCACGTTCCAGGCCACTGTCGAAGCCTTACCTGGGTTGCTGGAGCCTAGGGCACTGTGGCCTCTTTCACTGACTTTCCAGGTATCACTTCCCAGCCCCTTGTGATTTTTCAGCCAGATGCAGCCTTGCAGGGTCTCTTCCTTAGAGTCAAAAAAGGTAGCCCAAGGGACTGCTTATTTCAGTCTTCCCTGGTGCAAGAGGTGTTTGGCTGTGAAGACGCCAGAAACAATGGCTCTGCTCCCAGGGCCTCAGTTTCCCAGTCAGAACAGACCTAGTCTCCAGAGCTCTCTGCTACAGAGCAGACATGGGGAAATAGCTCTGAGGAGGGTTCCTTGAGGCTCCCTGCCTTGGGGAAGCCCTACCCGGGTGCTGGGGCCTAGGCACTGTGGCCTCTTTCACTGACTTTCCAGGTATATCACTTCCCAGCCCCTTGTGATTTTCAGCCAGATGCAGCCTTGCAGGGTCTCTTCCTTAGAGTCAAAAAAGGTAGCCCAAGGGACTGCTTATTCAGTCTTCCCTGGTGCAAGAGGTGTTTGGCTGTGAAGACGCCCAGAAACAATGGCTCTGCTCCCAGGGCCTCAGTTTCCCAGTCAGAACAGACCTAGTCTCCAGAGCTCTCTGCTACAGAGCAGACATGGGGAAATAGCGCTGTGGAGGGTGCCTTGACGTTCCAGGGCACTGGGGAAGCCTTACCTGGGCTTTGGAGCCTAGGCACTGTGGCCTCTTTCACTGACTTTCCAGGTATCACTTCCCAGCCCCTTGTGATTTTCAGCCAGATGCAGCCTTGCAGGGTCTCTTCCTTAGAGTCAAAAAAGGTAGCCCAAGGGACTGCTTATTCAGTCTTCCCTGGTGCAAGAGGTGTTTGGCTGTGAAGACGCCAGAACAATGGCTCTGCTCCCAGGGCCTCAGTTTCCCAGTCAGAACAGACCTAGTCTCCAGAGCCTTACCTGGGGAAAAGCTCTGGGAGCCTAGGCACTGTTGGCCCTTTAGGCACTGACTTTCAGGTATCACTTCCCAGACCCCTTGTGATTTTCAGCCAGATGCAGCCTTGCAGGGTCTCTTCCTTAGAGTCAAAAAAGGTAGCCCAAGGGACTGCTTATTCAGTCTTTCCCTGGTGCAAGAGGTGTTTGGCTGTGAAGACGCCAGAACAATGGCTCTGCTCCCAGGGCCTCAGTTTCCCATTCAGAACAGACCTAGTCTCCAGAGCTCTCTGCTACAGAGCAGACATGGGGAAAAAGCTCTGTGGAGGGTTCCTTGAGGTTCCAGGGCACTGTCGAAAGCCTTACCTGGGCTTTGGGAGCCTAGGCACTGTGGCCTCTTTCACTGACTTTCCAGGTATCACTTCCCAGCCCCTTGTGATTTTCAGCCAGATGCAGCCTTGCAGGGTCTCTTCCTTAGAGTCAAAAAAGGTAGCCCAAGGGACTGCTTATTCAGTCTTCCCTGGTGCAAGAGGTGTTTGGCTGTGAAGACGCCAGAACAATGGCTCTGCTCCCAGGGCCTCAGTTTCCCAGTCAGAACAGACCTAGTCTCCAGAGCTCTCTGCTACAGAGCAGACATGGGGAAATAGCTCTGAGGAGGGTTCCTTGAGGCTCCCTGCCTTGGGGAAGCCTTACCCGGGCTTTGGGGCCTAGGCACTGTGGCCTCTTTCACTGACTTTCCAGGTATCACTTCCCAGCCCCTTGTGATTTTCAGCCAGATGCAGCCTTGCAGGGTCTCTTCCTTAGAGTCAAAAAAGGTAGCCCAAGGGACTGCTTATTCAGTCTTCCCTGGTGCAAGAGGTGTTTGGCTGTGAAGACGCCAGAACAATGGCTCTGCTCCCAGGGCCTCAGTTTCCCAGTCAGAACAGACCTAGTCTCCAGAGCTCTCTGCTACAGAGCAGACATGGGGAAATAGCTCTGAGGAGGGTGCCTTCAAGCTCCAGGGCCTTGGGGAAGCCTTACCTGGGTGCTGGGGCCTAGGCACTGTGGCCTCTTTCACTGACTTTCCAGGTATCACTTCCCAGCCCCTTGTGATTTTCAGCCAGATGCAGCCTTGCAGGGTCTCTTCCTTAGAGTCAAAAAAGGTAGCCCAAGGGACTGCTTATTCAGTCTTCCCTGGTGCAAGAGGTGTTTGGCTGTGAAGACGCCAGAACAATGGCTCTGCTCCCAGGGCCTCAGTTTCCCAGTCAGAACAGACCTAGTCTCCAGAGCTCTCTGCTACAGAGCAGACATGGGAAAAAAAGCGCTGTGGAGGGTGCCTTCACGTTCCAGGGCACTGTCGAAGCCTTACCTGGGCTTTGGAGCCTAGGCACTGTGGCCTCTTTCACTGACTTTCCAGGTATCACTTCCCAGCCCCTTATTTTCAGCCAGATGCAGCCTTGCAGGGTCTCTTCCTTAGAGTCAAAAAAGGTAGCACAAGGGACTGCTTATTCAGTTTTCCCTGGTGTAAGAGGTGTTTGGCTGTGAAGACGCCAGAACAATGGCTCTGCTCCCAGGGCCTCAGTTTCCCAGTCAGAACAGACCTAGTCTCCAGAGCTCTCTGCTACAGAGCAGACATGGGGAAATAGCTCTGAGGAGGGTTCCTTGAGGCTCCCTGCCTTGGGGAAGCCCTACCCGGGTGCTGCGGCCTAAGCTCTGTTTCTTCTTTCACTGACTTTCCAGGTATCACTTCCCAGCCCCTTGTGATTTTCAGCCAGATGCAGCCTTGCAGGGTCTCTTCCTTAGAGTCAAAAAAGGTAGCCCAAGGGACTGCTTATTCAGTCTTCCCTGGTGCAAGAGGTGTTTGGCTGTGAAGACGCCAGAACAATGGCTCTGCTCCCAGGGCCTCAGTTTCCCAGTCAGAACAGACCTAGTCTCCAGAGCTCTCTGCTACAGAGCAGACATGGGGAAATAGCTCTGAGGAGGGTTCCTTGAGGCTCCCTGCCTTGGGGAAGCCCTACCCGGTTGCTGGGACCTAGGCACTGTGGCCTCTTTCACTGACTTTCCAGGTATCACTTCCCAGCCCCTTGTGATTTTCAGCCATATGCAGCCTTGCAGGGTCTCTTCCTTAGAGTCAAAAAAGGTAGCCCAAGGGACTGCTTATTAAGTTTTCCCTGGTGCAAGTGGTGTCTGGCTGTGAAGACGCCAGAACAATGGCTATGCTTCCAGGGCCTCAGTTTCCCAGTCAGAACAGACCTAGTCTCCAGAGCTCTCTGCTACAGAGCAGACATGGGGAAATAGCTCTGAGGAGGGTTCCTTGAGGCTCCCTGCCTTGGGGAAGCCCTACCCGGGTGCTGGGCCTCGGCACTGTGGCCTCTTTCACTGACTTTCCAGGTATCACTTCCCAGCCCCTTGTGATTTTCAGCCAGATGCAGCCTTGCAGGGTCTCTTTCCTTAGAGTCAAAAAAGGTAGCCCAAGGGACTGCTTATTCAGTCTTCCCTGGTGCAAGAGGTGTTTGGCTGTGAAGACGCCAGAACAATGGCTCTGCTCCCAGGGCCTCAGTTTCCCAGTCAGAACAGACCTAGTCTCCAGAGCTCTCTGCTACAGAGCAGACATGGGGAAAAAGCGCTGTGGAGGGTGCCTTCACGTTCCAGGGCACTGTCGAAGCCTTACCTGGGCTTTGGAGCCTAGGCACTGTGGCCTCTTTCACTGACTTTCCAGGTATCACTTCCCAGCCCCTTGTGATTTTCAGCCAGATGCAGCCTTGCAGGGTCTCTTCCTTAGAGTCAAAAAAGGTAGCCCAAGGGACTGCTTATTCAGTCTTCCCTGGTGCAAGAGGTGTTTGGCTGTGAAGACGCCAGAACAATGGCTCTGCTCCCAGGGCCTCAGTTTCCCAGTCAGAACAGACCTAGTCTCCAGAGCTCTCTGCTACAGAGCAGACATGGGGAAATAGCTCTGAGGAGGGTTCCTTGAGGCTCCCTGCCTTGGGGAAGCCTTACCCGGGTGCTGGAGCCTAGGCACTGTGGCCTCTTTCACTGACTTTCCAGGTATCACTTCCCAGCCCCTTGTGATTTTCAGCCAGATGCAGCCTTGCAGGGTCTCTTCCTTAGAGTCAAAAAAGGTAGCCCAAGGGACTGCTTATTCAGTCTTCCCTGGTGCAAGAGGTGTTTGGCTGTGAAGACGCCAGAACAATGGCTCTGCTCCCAGAGCCTCAGCTTCCCAGTCAGAACAGACCTAGTCTCCAGAGCTCTCTGCTACAGAGCAGACATGGGAAAATAGCTCTGAGGAGGGTTCCTTGAGGCTCCCTGCCTTGGGGAAGCCCTACCCGGGTTGCTGGGACCTAGGCACTGTGGCCTCTTTCACTGACTTTCCAGGTATCACTTCCCAGCCCCTTGTGATTTTCAGCCATATGCAGCCTTGCAGGGTCTCTTCCTTAGAGTCAAAAAAGGTAGCCCAAGGGACTGCTTATTAGTTTTCCCTGGTGCAAGTGGTGTCTGGCTGTGAAGACGCCAGAACAATGGCTATGCTCCCAGGGCCTCAGTTTCCCAGTCAGAACAGACCTAGTCTCCAGAGCTCTCTGCTACAGAGCAGACATGGGGAAATAGCTCTGAGGAGGGTTCCTTGAGGCTCCCTGCCTTGGGGAAGCCCTACCCGGGTGCTGGGCCCTCGGCACTGTGGCCTCTTTCACTGACTTTCCAGGTATCACTTCCCAGCCCCTTGTGATTTTCAGCCAGATGCAGCCTTGCAGGGTCTCTTCCTTAGAGTCAAAAAAGGTAGCCCAAGGGACTGCTTATTCAGTCTTCCCTGGTGCAAGAGGTGTTTGGCTGTGAAGACGCCAGAACAATGGCTCTGCTCCCAGGGCCTCAGTTTCCCAGTCAGAACAGACCTAGTCTCCAGAGCTCTCTGCTACAGAGCAGACATGGGGAAAAAGCGCTGAGGAGGGTTCCTTCACTCCCTGCCAGGGGGAAAAGCCTTACCTGGGCTTTGGAGCCTAGGCACTGTGGCCTCTTTCACTGACTTTCCAGGTATCACTTCCCAGCCCCTTGTGATTTTCAGCCAGATGCAGCCTTGCAGGGTCTCTTCCTTAGAGTCAAAAAAGGTAGCCCAAGGGACTGCTTATTCAGTCTTCCCTGGTGCAAGAGGTGTTTGGCTGTGAAGACGCCAGAACAATGGCTCTGCTCCCAGGGCCTCAGTTTCCCAGTCAGAACAGACCTAGTCTCCAGAGCTCTCTGCTACAGAGCAGACATGGGGAAAAAGCGCTGTGGAGGGTGCCTTCACGTTCCAGGGCACTGTCGAAGCCTTACCTGGGCTTTGGAGCCTAGGCACTGTGGCCTCTTTCACTGACTTTCCAGGTATCACTTCCCAGCCCCTTGTGATTTTCAGCCAGATGCAGCCTTGCAGGGTCTCTTCCTTAGAGTCAAAAAAGGTAGCCCAAGGGACTGCTTATTCAGTCTTCCCTGGTGCAAGAGGTGTTTGGCTGTGAAGACGCCAGAACAATGGCTCTGCTCCCAGGGCCTCAGTTTCCCAGTCAGAACAGACCTAGTCTCCAGAGCTCTCTGCTACAGAGCAGACATGGGGAAAAAGCTCTGAGGAGGGTTCCTTCACGTTCCCTGCCACTGGGGAAGCCTTACCCGGGTGCTGGAGCCTAGGCACTGTGGCCTCTTTCACTGACTTTCCAGGTATCACTTCCCAGCCCCTTGTGATTTTCAGCCAGATGCAGCCTTGCAGGGTCTCTTCCTTAGAGTCAAAAAAGGTAGCCCAAGGGACTGCTTATTCAGTCTTCCCTGGTGCAAGAGGTGTTTGGCTGTGAAGACGCCAGAACAATGGCTCTGCTCCCAGGGCCTCAGTTTCCCAGTCAGAACAGACCTAGTCTCCAGAGCTCTCTGCTACAGAGCAGACATGGGGAAATAGCTCTGAGGAGGGTTCCTTGAGGCTCCCTGCCTTGGGGAAGCCCTACCCGGGTGCTGGGGCCTAGGCACTGTGGCCTCTTTCACTGACTTTCCAGGTATCACTTCCCAGCCCCTTGTGATTTTCAGCCAGATGCAGCCTTGCAGGGTCTCTTCCTTAGAGTCAAAAAAGGTAGCCCAAGGGACTGCTTATTCAGTCTTCCCTGGTGCAAGAGGTGTTTGGCTGTGAAGACGCCAGAACAATGGCTCTGCTCCCAGGGCCTCAGTTTCCCAGTCAGAACAGACCTAGTCTCCAGAGCTCTCTGCTACAGAGCAGACATGGGGAAAATAGCTCTGAGGAGGGTTCCTTGAGGCTCCCTGCCTTGGGGAAGCCCTACCCGGGTGCTGGGCCTAGGCACTGTGGCCTCTTTCACTGACTTTCCAGGTATCACTTCCCAGCCCCTTGTGATTTTCAGCCAGATGCAGCCTTGCAGGGTCTCTTCCTTAGAGTCAAAAAAGGTAGCCCAAGGGACTGCTTATTCAGTCTTCCCTGGTGCAAGAGGTGTTTGGCTGTGAAGACGCCAGAACAATGGCTCTGCTCCCAGGGCCTCAGTTTCCCAGTCAGAACAGACCTAGTCTCCAGAGCTCTCTGCTACAGAGCAGACATGGGGAAAAAGCGCTGTGGAGGGTGCCTTCACGTTCCAGGGCACTGTCGAAGCCTTACCTGGGCTTTGGAGCCTAGGCACTGTGGCCTCTTTCACTGACTTTCCAGGTATCACTTCCCAGCCCCTTGTGATTTTCAGCCAGATGCAGCCTTGCAGGGTCTCTTCCTTAGAGTCAAAAAAGGTAGCCCAAGGGACTGCTTATTCAGTCTTCCCTGGTGCAAGAGGTGTTTGGCTGTGAAGACGCCAGAACAATGGCTCTGCTCCCAGGGCCTCAGTTTCCCAGTCAGAACAGACCTAGTCTCCAGAGCTCTCTGCTACAGAGCAGACATGGGGAAAAAGCTCTGAGGAGGGTTCCTTCAGGCTCCCTGCCTTGGGAAGCCCTACCCGGGTGCTGGAGCCTAGGCACTGTGGCCTCTTTCACTGACTTTCCAGGTATCACTTCCCAGCCCCTTGTGATTTTCAGCCAGATGCAGCCTTGCAGGGTCTCTTCCTTAGAGTCAAAAAAGGTAGCCCAAGGGACTGCTTATTCAGTCTTCCCTGGTGCAAGAGGTGTTTGGCTGTGAAGACGCCAGAACAATGGCTCTGCTCCCAGGGCCTCAGTTTCCCATTCAGAACAGACCTAGTCTCCAGAGCTCTCTGCTACAGAGCAGACATGGGGAAATAGCTCTGAGGAGGGTTCCTTGAGGCTCCCTGCCTTGGGGAAGCCCTACCCGGTTGCTGGGACCTAGGCACTGTGGCCTCTTTCACTGACTTTCCAGGTATCACTTCCCAGCCCCTTGTGATTTTCAGCCATATGCAGCCTTGCAGGGTCTCTT
>JAGTYA010000633.1:0-20663 GCA_024291935.2 Okapia johnstoni | reverse complement strand
CTAGGACCCTCGGGGGTCCCCGGAGGGGGGGAGGGACAGGTATAACTGGCACCTGTGGGGTGGCCTCCAGGGAGTCGAGGGGACTCAGCCTTTCTCTCCGGTCACAGCCAAGGGCAATCGGGCTTCCCCTCGAATGCAGGGGCGAAGGTCGTGCTTTTCCGCGCGGCGCAGGGGGAAGCGGGGGTGGCCTCTCTGAATCGGGGGCGTGGCGCCTCGGGGAGCCTCTCTTGTTGCCTCTGAGAAGTCCAGGCCTCCTTTGACATCGCCAGGGGCTGCTGGGCTTCCCCTCGCCTCACGTCCAGGGAACTGGACTCGCTTGCCGATGGGGGTTCCTCGGGGACCTTTGGTCTTGCGGCCGGAACTGGCCCCTTGGGGCCTCTTCTCGAACCTCAGGAGAGGCGAGAGTCCCGCTCTGGAGGTGCGAGGGAATGTAGGGATTGCGATGGCATTCAGGAAGGGGATTGGACCCCCCTTTCGAGAGGAGGGGCCGACGGCGACGGGGGGCCCCTCGCGAGCGGCCTCTGAGACTCAGGGTTCCGCTCGCCTGTGGACACGGGTATCCCAGGGAACCTCTGGGGGCGCCTAGAGGGAGTCCAGCCTCCGTTGCAGCGCCAGAGAGAAGGCAGGACGGCTCTCGCGTCGCTGCAGATCCCAAGGGCCCCGTCTCGCAAGGAGGGGGGCCCGGGGGACGCCCTCGCGGTGTGGCGGGAAGCCCCGCTTTCTTGGCAGGTTGGCCCGGGGATCTCGGGGGACACCTGGAGTCGCCCGCAAGGAGTCAAGCCCCGTTCGGAGCCGGAACAGGTGCCGGGGCATGCTCTCCATGCCCTGCAAGGGAAAAGCGCCTCCTCCCTCTATGGGCGTGGCCTCACGGGGGTGTTCTCGACTTGCGGCGGTGCATTCTCGAGTTGCGGCGGGTACCCCGGCCCCTCTCCCCCGTTAGCCCAGCGGGGTCGCCATGCCTCCTTTCGAGCGGACAGGGGCCCGAGCAGCCTCGGGATTCGCCAGGAGGCGCTGCAGCGCCCTGGGTCCGCGTCAGGCATGGAGCTAGGACCCTCGGGGGTCCCCGGAGGGGGGGAGGGGACAGGTATAACTGGCACCTGTGGGGTGGCCTCCAGGGAGTCGAGGGGACTCAGCCTTTCTCTCCGGTCACAGCCAAGGGCAATCGGGCTTCCCCTCGAATGCAGGGGCGAAGGTCGTGCTTTTCCGCGCGGCGCAGGGGGAAGCGGGGGTGGCCTCTCTGAATCGGGGGCGTGGCGCCTCGGGGAGCCTCTCTTGTTGCCTCTGAGAAGTCCAGGCCTCCTTTGACATCGCCAGGGGCTGCTGGGCTTCCCCTCGCCTCACGTCCAGGGAACTGGACTCGCTTGCCGATGGGGGTTCCTCGGGGACCTTTGGTCTTGCGGCCGGAACTGGCCCCTTGGGGCCTCTTCTCGAACCTCAGGAGAGGCGAGAGTCCCGCTCTGGAGGTGCGAGGGAATGTAGGGATTGCGATGGCATTCAGGAAGGGGATTGGACCCCCCTTTCGAGAGGAGGGGCCGACGGCGACGGGGGGCCCCTCGCGAGCGGCCTCTGAGACTCAGGGTTCCGCTCGCCTGTGGACACGGGTATCCCAGGGAACCTCTGGGGGCGCCTAGAGGGAGTCCAGCCTCCGTTGCAGCGCCAGAGAGAAGGCAGGACGGCTCTCGCGTCGCTGCAGATCCCAAGGGCCCCGTCTCGCAAGGAGGGGGGCCCGGGGGACGCCCTCGCGGTGTGGCGGGAAGCCCCGCTTTCTTGGCAGGTTGGCCCGGGGATCTCGGGGGACACCTGGAGTCGCCCGCAAGGAGTCAAGCCCCGTTCGGAGCCGGAACAGGTGCCGGGGCATGCTCTCCATGCCCTGCAAGGGAAAAGCGCCTCCTCCCTCTATGGGCGTGGCCTCACGGGGGTGTTCGACTTGCGGCGGTGCATTCTCGAGTTGCGGCGGGTACCCCGGCCCCTCTCCCCCGTTAGCCCAGCGGGGTCGCCATGCCTCCTTTCGAGCGGACAGGGGCCCGAGCAGCCTCGGGATTCGCCAGGGGCGCTGCAGCGCCCTGGGTCCGCGTCAGGCATGGAGCTAGGACCCTCGGGGGTCCCCGGAGGGGGGGAGGGGACAGGTATAACTGGCACCTGTGGGGTGGCCTCCAGGGAGTCGAGGGGACTCAGCCTTTCTCTCCGGTCACAGCCAAGGGCAATCGGGCTTCCCCTCGAATGCAGGGGCGAAGGTCGTGCTTTTCCGCGCGGCGCAGGGGGAAGCGGGGGTGGCCTCTCTGAATCGGGGGCGTGGCGCCTCGGGGAGCCTCTCTTGTTGCCTCTGAGAAGTCCAGGCCTCCTTTGACATCGCCAGGGGCTGCTGGGCTTCCCCTCGCCTCACGTCCAGGGAACTGGACTCGCTTGCCGATGGGGGTTCCTCGGGGACCTTTGGTCTTGCGGCCGGAACTGGCCCCTTGGGGCCTCTTCTCGAACCTCAGGAGAGGCGAGAGTCCCGCTCTGGAGGTGCGAGGGAATGTAGGGATTGCGATGGCATTCAGGAAGGGGATTGGACCCCCCTTTCGAGAGGAGGGGCCGACGGCGACGGGGGGCCCCTCGCGAGCGGCCTCTGAGACTCAGGGTTCCGCTCGCCTGTGGACACGGGTATCCCAGGGAACCTCTGGGGGCGCCTAGAGGGAGTCCAGCCTCCGTTTGCAGCGCCAGAGAGAAGGCAGGACGGCTCTCGCGTCGCTGCAGATCCCAAGGGCCCCGTCTCGCAAGGAGGGGGGCCGGGGACGCCCCTCGCGGTGTGGCGGGAAGCCCCGCTTTCTTGGCAGGTTGGGCCCGGGGATCTCGGGGGACACCTGGAGTCGCCCGCAAGGAGTCAAGCCCCGTTCGGAGAGCCGGAACAGGTGCCGGGGCATGCTCTCCCATGCCCTGCAAGGGAAAAAGCGCCTCCTCCCTCTATGGGCGTGGCCTCACGGGGGTGTTCTCGACTTGCGGCGGTGCATTCTCGAGTTGCGGCGGGTACCCCGGCCCGTCTCCCCCGTTAGCCCAGCGGGGTCGCCATGCCTCCTTTCGAGCGGACAGGGGCCCGAGCAGCCTCGGGATTCGCCAGGAGGCGCTGCAGCGCCCTGGGTCCGCGTCAGGCATGGAGCTAGGACCCTCGGGGTCCCCCGGAGGGGGGGGAGGGGACAGGTATAACTGGCACCTGTGGGGTGGCCTCCAGGGAGTCGAGGGGACTCAGCCTTTCTCTCCCGGTCACAGCCAAGGGCAATCGGGCTTCCCCTCGAATGCAGGGGCGAAGGTCGTGCTTTTCCCGCGCGGCGCAGGGGGAAGCGGGGGTGGCCTCTCTGAATCGGGGGCGTGGCGCCTCGGGGAGCCTCTCTTGTTGCCTCTGAGAAGTCCAGGCCTCCTTTGACATCGCCAGGGGCTGCTGGGCTTCCCCTCGCCTCACGTCCAGGGAACTGGACTCGCTTGCCGATGGGGGTTCCTCGGGGACCTTTGGTCTTGCGGCCGGAACTGGCCCCTTGGGGCCTCTTCTCGAACCTCAGGAGAGGCGAGAGTCCCGCTCTGGAGGTGCGAGGGAATGTAGGGATTGCGATGGCATTCAGGAAGGGGATTGGACCCCCCTTTCGAGAGGAGGGGCCGACGGCGACGGGGGGCCCCTCGCGAGCGGCCTCTGGAGACTCAGGGTTCCGCTCGCCTGTGGACACGGGTATCCCAGGGAACCTCTGGGGGCGCCTAGAGGGAGTCCAGCCTCCGTTGCAGCGCCAGAGAGAAGGCAGGACGGCTCTCGCGTCGCTGCAGATCCCAAGGGCCCCGTCTCGCAAGGAGGGGGGCCCGGGTGACGCCCTCGCGGTGTGGCGGGAAGCCCCGCTTTCTTGGCAGGTTGGCCCGGGGATCTCGGGGGACACCTGGAGTCGCCCGCAAGGACTCAAGCCCCGTTCGGAGCCGGAACAGGTGCCGGGGCATGCTCTCCATGCCCTGCAAGGGAAAAGCGCCTCCTCCCTCTATGGGCGTGGCCTCACGGGGGTGTTCTCTCGACTTGCGGCGGTGCATTCTCGAGTTGCGGCGGGTACCCCGGCCCGTCTCCCCCGTTAGCCCAGCGGGGTCGCCATGCCTCCTTTCGAGCGGACAGGGGCCCGAGCAGCCTCGGGATTCGCCAGGAGGCGCTGCAGCGCCCTGGGTCCGCGTCAGGCATGGAGCTAGGACCCTCGGGGGTCCCCGGAGGGGGGGAGGGGACAGGTATAACTGGCACCTGTGGGGTGGCCTCCAGGGAGTCGAGGGGACTCAGCCTTTCTCTCCGGTCACAGCCAAGGGCAATCGGGCTTCCCCTCGAATGCAGGGGCGAAGGTCGTGCTTTTCCGCGCGCGGCGCAGGGGGAAGCGGGGGTGGGCCTCTCTGAATCGGGGGCGTGGCGCCTCGGGGGAGCCTCTCTTGTTGCCTCTGAGAAGTCCAGGCCTCCTTTGACATCGCCAGGGGCTGCTGGGCTTCCCCTCGCCTCACGTCCAGGGAACTGGACTCGCTTGCCGATGGGGGTTCCTCGGGGACCTTTGGTCTTGCCGCCGGAACTGGCCCCTTGGGGCCTCTTCTCGAACCTCAGGAGAGGCGAGAGTCCCGCTCTGGAGGTGCGAGGGAATGTAGGGATTGCGATGGCATTCAGGAAGGGGATTGGACCCCCCTTTCGAGAGGAGGGGCCGACGGCGACGGGGGGCCCCTCGCGAGCGGCCTCTGGAGACTCAGGGTTCCGCTCGCCTGTGGACACGGGTATCCCAGGGAACCTCTGGGGGCGCCTAGAGGGAGTCCAGCCTCCGTTGCAGCGCCAGAGAGAAGGCAGGACGGCTCTCGCGTCGCTGCAGATCCCAAGGGCCCCGTCTCGCAAGGAGGGGGGCCCGGGGGACGCCCTCGCGCTGTGTGGCGGGAAGCCCCCCGCTTTCTTGGCAGGTTGGCCCGGGGATCTCGGGGGACACCTGGAGTCGCCCGCAAGGAGTCAAGCCCCGTTCGGAGCCGGAACAGGTGCCGGGGCATGCTCTCCATGCCCTGCAAGGGAAAAGCGCCTCCTCCCTCTATGGGCGTGGCCTCACGGGGGTGTTCTCTCGACTTGCGGCGGTGCATTCTCGAGTTGCGGCGGGTACCCCGGCCCGTCCCGTCTCCCCCGTTAGCCCAGCGGGGTCGCCATGCCTCCTTTCGAGCGGACAGGGGCCCGAGCAGCCTCGGGATTCGCCAGGAGGCGCTGCAGCGCCCTGGGTCCGCGTCAGGCATGGAGCTAGGACCCTCGGGGGTCCCCGGAGGGGGGGGAGGGGGACAGGTATAACTGGCACCTGTGGGGTGGCCTCCAGGGAGTCGAGGGGGACTCAGCCTTTCTCTCCGGTCACAGCCAAGGGCAATCGGGCTTCCCCTCGAATGCAGGGGCGAAGGTCGTGCTTTTCCGCGCGGCGCAGGGGGGAAGCGGGGGTGGCCTCTCTGAATCGGGGGCGTGGCGCCTCGGGGAGCCTCTCTTGTTGCCCTCTGAGAAGTCCAGGCCTCCTTTGACATCGCCAGGGGCTGCTGGGCTTCCCCTCGCCTCACGTCCAGGGAACTGGACTCGCTTGCCGATGGGGGTTCCTCGGGGACCTTTGGTCTTGCGGCCGGAACTGGCCCCTTGGGGCCTCTTCTCGAACCTCAGGAGAGGCGAGAGTCCCGCTCTGGAGGTGCGAGGGAATGTAGGGATTGCGATGGCATTCAGGAAGGGGATTGGACCCCCCTTTCGAGAGGAGGGGCCGACGGCGACGGGGGGGCCTCGCGAGCGGCCTCTGGAGACTCAGGGTTCCGCTCGCCTGTGGACACGGGTATCCCAGGGAACCTCTGGGGGCGCCTAGAGGGAGTCCAGCCTCCGTTGCAGCGCCAGAGAGAAGGCAGGACGGCTCTCGCGTCGCTGCAGATCCCAAGGGCCCCGTCTCGCAAGGAGGGGGGCCCGGGGGACGCCCTCGCGGTGTGTGTGGCGGGAAGCCCCGCTTTCTTGGCAGGTTGGCCCGGGGATCTCGGGGGACACCCTGGAGTCGCCCGCAAGGAGTCAAGCCCCGTTCGGAGCCGGAACAGGTGCCGGGGCATGCTCTCCATGCCCTGCAAGGGAAAAGCGCCTCCTCCCCCTCTATGGGCGTGGCCTCACGGGGGTGTTCTCGACTTGCGGCGGTGCATTCTCGAGTTGCGGCGGGTACCCCGGCCCGTCTCCCCCCGTTAGCCCAGCGGGGTCGCCATGCCTCCTTTCGAGCGGACAGGGGCCCGAGCAGCCTCGGGATTCGCCAGGAGGCGCTGCAGCGCCCTGGGTCCGCGTCAGGCATGGAGCTAGGACCCTCGGGGGTCCCCGGAGGGGGGGAGGGGACAGGTATAACTGGCACCTGTGGGGTGGCCTCCAGGGAGTCGAGGGGACTCAGCCTTTCTCTCCGGTCACAGCCAAGGGCAATCGGGCTTCCCCTCGAATGCAGGGGCGAAGGTCGTGCTTTTTTCCGCGCGGCGCAGGGGGAAGCGGGGGTGGCCTCTCTGAATCGGGGGCGTGGCGCCTCGGGGAGCCTCTCTTGTTGCCTCTGAGAAGTCCAGGCCTCCTTTGACATCGCCAGGGGCTGCTGGGCTTCCCCTCGCCTCACGTCCAGGGAACTGGACTCGCTTGCCGATGGGGGTTCCTCCTCGGGGACCTTTGGTCTTGCGGCCGGAACTGGCCCCTTGGGGCCTCTTCTCGAACCTCAGGAGAGGCGAGAGTCCCGCTCTGGAGGTGCGAGGGAATGTAGGGATTGCGATGGCATTCAGGAAGGGGATTGGACCCCCCTTTCGAGAGGAGGGGGCCGACGGCGACGGGGGGGGCCCCTCGCGAGCGGCCTCTGGAGACTCAGGGTTCCGCGCTCGCCTGTGGACACGGGTATCCCAGGGAACCTCTGGGGGCGCCTAGAGGGAGTCCAGCCTCCGTTGCAGCGCCAGAGAGAAGGCAGGACGGCTCTCGCGTCGCTGCAGATCCCAAGGGCCCCGTCTCGCAAGGAGGGGGGCCCGGGGGACGCCCTCGCGGTGTGTGTGTGGGCGGGAAGCCCCGCTTTCTTGGCAGGTTGGCCCGGGGATCTCGGGGGACACACCTGGAGTCGCCCGCAAGGAGTCAAGCCCCGTTCGGAGCCGGAACAGGTGCCGGGGCATGCTCTCCATGCCCTGCAAGGGAAAAGCGCCTCCTCCCTCTATGGGCGTGGCCTCACGGGGGTGTTCTCGACTTGCGGCGGTGCATTCTCGAGTTGCGGCGGGTACCCCGGCCCGTCTCCCCCGTTAGCCCAGCGGGGTCGCCATGCCTCCTTTCGAGCGGACAGGGGCCCGAGCAGCCTCGGGATTCGCCAGGAGGCGCTGCTGCAGCGCCCTGGGTCCGCGTCAGGCATGGAGCTAGGACCCTCGGGGGTCCCCGGAGGGGGGGAGGGGACAGGTATAACTGGCACCTGTGGGGTGGCCTCCAGGGAGTCGAGGGGACTCAGCCTTTCTCTCCGGTCACAGCCAAGGGCAATCGGGCTTCCCCTCGAATGCAGGGGCGAAGGTCGTGCTTTTTCCGCGCGGCGCAGGGGGAAGCGGGGGTGGCCTCTCTGAATCGGGGGCGTGGCGCCTCGGGGAGCCTCTCTTGTTGCCTCTGAGAAGTCCAGGCCTCCTTTGACATCGCCAGGGGCTGCTGGGCTTCCCCTCGCCTCACGTCCAGGGAACTGGACTCGCTTGCCGATGGGGGTTCCTCGGGGACCTTTGGTCTTGCGGCCGGAACTGGCCCCTTGGGGCCTCTTCTCGAACCTCAGGAGAGGCGAGAGTCCCGCTCTGGAGGTGCGAGGGAATGTAGGGATTGCGATGGCATTCAGGAAGGGGATTGGACCCCCCTTTCGAGAGGAGGGGCCGACGGCGACGGGGGGCCCCTCGCGAGCGGCCTCTGGAGACTCAGGGTTCCGCTCGCCTGTGGACACGGGTATCCCAGGGAACCTCTGGGGGCGCCTAGAGGGAGTCCAGCCTCCGTTGCAGCGCCAGAGAGAAGGCAGGACGGCTCTCGCGTCGCTGCAGATCCCAAGGGCCCCGTCTCGCAAGGAGGGGGGCCCGGGGGACGCCCTCGCGGTGTGGCGGGAAGCCCCGCTTTCTTGGCAGGTTGGCCCGGGGATCTCGGGGGACACCTGGAGTCGCCCGCAAGGAGTCAAGCCCCGTTCGGAGCCGGAACAGGTGCCGGGGCATGCTCTCCATGCCCTGCAAGGGAAAAGCGCCTCCTCCCTCTATGGGCGTGGCCTCACGGGGGTGTTCTCGACTTGCGGCGGTGCATTCTCGAGTTGCGGCGGGTACCCCGGCCCGTCTCCCCCGTTAGCCCAGCGGGGTCGCCATGCCTCCTTTCGAGCGGACAGGGGCCCGAGCAGCCTCGGGATTCGCCAGGAGGCGCTGCAGCGCCCTGGGTCCGCGTCAGGCATGGAGCTAGGACCCTCGGGGGTCCCCGGAGGGGGGGAGGGGACAGGTATAACTGGCACCTGTGGGGTGGCCTCCAGGGAGTCGAGGGGACTCAGCCTTTCTCTCCGGTCACAGCCAAGGGCAATCGGGCTTCCCCTCGAATGCAGGGGCGAAGGTCGGTCGTGCTTTTCCGCGCGCGGCGCAGGGGGAAGCGGGGGTGGCCTCTCTGAATCGGGGGCGTGGCGCCTCGGGGAGCCTCTCTTGTTGCCTCTGAGAAGTCCAGGCCTCCTTTGACATCGCCAGGGGCTGCTGGGCTTCCCCTCGCCTCACGTCCAGGGAACTGGACTCGCTTGCCGATGGGGGTTCCTCGGGGACCTTTGGTCTTGCGGCCGGAACTGGCCCCTTGGGGCCTCTTCTCGAACCTCAGGAGAGGCGAGAGTCCCGCTCTGGAGGTGCGAGGGAATGTAGGGATTGCGATGGCATTCAGGAAGGGGATTGGACCCCCCTTTCGAGAGGAGGGGCCGACGGCGACGGGGGGCCCCTCGCGAGCGGCCTCTGGAGACTCAGGGTTCCGCTCGCCTGTGGACACGGGTATCCCAGGGAACCTCTGGGGGCGCCTAGAGGGAGTCCAGCCTCCGTTGCAGCGCCAGAGAGAAGGCAGGACGGCTCTCGCGTCGCTGCAGATCCCAAGGGCCCCGTCTCGCAAGGAGGGGGGCCCGGGGGACGCCCTCGCGGTGTGGCGGGAAGCCCCGCTTTCTTGGCAGGTTGGCCCGGGGATCTCGGGGGACACCTGGAGTCGCCCGCAAGGAGTCAAGCCCCGTTCGGAGCCGGAACAGGTGCCGGGGCATGCTCTCCATGCCCTGCAAGGGAAAAGCGCCTCCTCCCTCTATGGGCGTGGCCTCACGGGGGTGTTCTCGACTTGCGGCGGTGCATTCTCGAGTTGCGGCGGGTACCCCGGCCCGTCTCCCCCGTTAGCCCAGCGGGGTCGCCATGCCTCCTTTCGAGCGGACCAGGGGCCCGAGCAGCCTCGGGATTCGCCAGGAGGCGCTGCAGCGCCCTGGGTCCGCGTCAGGCATGGAGCTAGGACCCTCGGGGGTCCCCGGAGGGGGGGAGGGGACAGGTATAACTGGCACCTGTGGGGTGGCCTCCAGGGAGTCGAGGGGACTCAGCCTTTCTCTCTCCGGTCACAGCCAAGGGCAATCGGGCTTCCCCTCGAATGCAGGGGCGAAGGTCGTGCTTTTCCGCGCGGCGCAGGGGGAAGCGGGGGTGGCCTCTCTGAATCGGGGGCGTGGCGCCTCGGGGAGCCTCTCTTGTTGCCTCTGAGAAGTCCAGGCCTCCTTTGACATCGCCAGGGGCTGCTGGGCTTCCCCTCGCCTCACGTCCAGGGAACTGGACTCGCTTGCCGATGGGGGTTCCTCGGGGACCTTTGGTCTTGCGGCCGGAACTGGCCCCTTGGGGCCTCTTCTCGAACCTCAGGAGAGGCGAGAGTCCCGCTCTGGAGGTGCGAGGGAATGTAGGGATTGCGATGGCATTCAGGAAGGGGATTGGACCCCCCTTTCGAGAGGAGGGGCCGACGGCGACGGGGGGCCCCTCGCGAGCGGCCTCTGGAGACTCAGGGTTCCGCTCGCCTGTGGACACGGGTATCCCAGGGAACCTCTGGGGGCGCCTAGAGGGAGTCCAGCCTCCGTTGCAGCGCCAGAGAGAAGGCAGGACGGCTCTCTCGCGTCGCTGCAGATCCCAAGGGCCCCGTCTCGCAAGGAGGGGGGCCCGGGGGACGCCCTCGCGCGGTGTGGCGGGAAGCCCCCGCTTTCTTGGCAGGTTGGCCCGGGGATCTCGGGGGACACCTGGAGTCGCCCGCAAGGAGTCAAGCCCCGTTCGGAGCCGGAACAGGTGCCGGGGCATGCTCTCCATGCCCTGCAAGGGAAAAGCGCCTCCTCCCTCTATGGGCGTGGCCTCACGGGGGTGTTCTCGACTTGCGGCGGTGCATTCTCGAGTTGCGGCGGGTACCCCGGCCCGTCTCCCCCCCCCGTTAGCCCAGCGGGGTCGCCATGCCTCCTTTTCGAGCGGACAGGGGGCCCGAGCAGCCTCGGGATTCGCCAGGAGGCGCTGCAGCGCCCTGGGTCCGCGTCAGGCATGGAGCTAGGACCCTCGGGGGTCCCCGGGGGGGGGGGGGAGGGGGACAGGTATAACTGGCACCTGTGGGGTGGTGCCTCCAGGGAGTCGAGGGGGACTCAGCCTTTCTCTCCGGTCACAGCCAAGGGCAATCGGGCTTCCCCTCGAATGCAGGGGCGAAGGTCGTGCTTTTCCGCGCGGCGCAGGGGGAAGCGGGGGTGGGGGCCTCTCTGAATCGGGGGCGTGGCGCCTCGGGGAGCCTCTCTTGTTGCCTCTGAGAAGTCCAGGCCTCCTTTGACATCGCCAGGGGGTGGCTGCTGGGCTTCCCCTCGCCTCACGTCCAGGGAACTGGACTCGCTTGCCGATGGGGGTTCCTCGGGGACCTTTGGTCTTGCGGCCGGAACTGGCCCCTTGGGGCCTCTTCTCGAACCTCAGGAGAGGGCGAGAGTCCCGCTCTGGAGGTGCGAGGGAATGTAGGGATGCGTGCGATGGCATTCAGGAAGGGGATTGGACCCCCCCCTTTCGAGAGGAGGGGGCCGACGGCGACGACGGGGGGCCCCGCGCGAGCGGCCTCTGGAGACTCAGGGTTCCGCTCGCCTGTGGACACGGGTAAAAAAATATCCCAGGGAACCTCTGGGGGCGCCTAGAGGGAGTCCAGCCTCCGTTGCAGCGCCAGAGAGAAGGCAGGACGGCTCTCTGACGAGTCGCTGCAGATCCCAAGGGCCCCGTCTCGCAAGGAGGGGGGCCGGGGGGGACGCCCTCGCGGTGTCGCGGGAAGCCCCGCTTTCTTGGCAGGTTGGCCCCAGGGGATCTCGGGGGACACCCTGGAGTCGCCCGCAAGGAGTCAAGCCCCTGTTCGGAGCCGGGAACAGGTGCCGGGGGCATGCTCTCCATGCCCTGCAAGGGAAAAGCGCCTCCTCCCTCTATGGGCGTGGCCTCACGGGGGTGTTCTCGACTTGCGGCGGTGCAGCCATTCTCGAGTTGCGGGGGGGTACCCCGGCCCGTCTCCCCCGTTAGCCCAGCGGGGTCGCCATGCCTCCTTTCGAGCGGACAGGGGCCCCGGCAGCAGCCTCGGGATTCGCCAGGAGGCGCTGCAGCGCCAGGGGTCCCGCGTCAGGCATGGAGCTAGACCCCTCGGGGGTCCCCGGAGGGGGAGGGGACAGGTATAACTGGCACCTGTGTGGGGTGCCTCCAGGGAGTCGAGGGGGACTCAGCCTTTTCTCTCCGCACAGCCAAGGGCAATCGGGCTTCCCCTCGAATTGCAAGGTGGGGCAAAGGAAGGGGTCACGCACACGCCGCGCGCCGCAAGGGGCTGGGAAGCGGGGAGAACTGGGCCTCCATGGGGTTCCTCGGAACCTTTGGCACTTGGGGGCGCAACGGCCCCCTTGGCCTCTTCTCGAACCTCGAGGGGGTGCAGGTAGGGATCGAGTCAGCCATCAGACCAAGGGGTTGGACCCCCGAGAGAGGGCCGACGGCGAGAAGCGCCCCTCGCGATCGGCCGCTGGAGACTCATTCCGCTCGCCCTGACAGGTTATCCCAGGGGACCCGGGGGTGAGCGTCCAGCCTCCATTGCAGCGCCAGAGTTTATTTTTCGTGCTCTCGCCTCAGATCCCTCAAGGGAACCCCGAAGGACGGGGTGGTCGGAACCCCGCTTCGACGGGTATCTCCATGGCGGGAAGCCCCTATGGATTGCTTGGCAGGTTGGCCCGACTCGTTGGGTGGGGTACCCCGGCCCTCTCCCCCGTTAGCCCAGCGGGTCGCCTTGCCTCCTTTCGAGCGGACAGGGGCCCCGAGCAGCCTCGGGATTCGCCAGGAGGCCCTGCAGCGCCCTGGGGGTCCGCGTCAGGCATGGAGCTAGGACCCTCGGGGGTCCCCGGAGGGGGGGAGGGGACAGAGCTAAACTGCACCTGTGGGGGTGGCCTCCAGGGGAAGTCGAGGGGACTCAGCCTTTCTCTCCGGGTCACAGCCAAGGAGCAATCGGGCTTCCCTCGAATGCAGGGGCGAAGGTCGTGCTTTTCCGCCGCGGCGCAGGGGGAAGCGGGGGTGGCCTCTCTGAATCGGGGGCGTGGCGCCTCGGGGAGCCTCTCTTGTTGCCTCTGAGAAGTCCAGGCCTCCTTTGACATCGCCAGGGGCTGCTGGGCTTCCCCTCCCTGCCTCCTCACACTCCAGGGAACTGGACTCGCTTGCCGATGGGGGTTCCTCGGGGACCTTTGGTCTTGCGGCCGGAACTGGCCCCCTTGGGGCCTCTTCTCGAACCTCAGGAGAGGCGAGAGTCCCGCTCTGGAGGTGCGAGGGAATGTAGGGATTGCGATGGCATTCAGGAAGGGGATTGGACCCCCCTTTCGAGAGGAGGGGGCCCGACGCGACGGGGGGCCCCCTCGCGAGCGGCCTCTGGAGACTCAGGGTTCCGCTCGCCTGTGGACACGGGTATCCCAGGGAACCTCTGGGGCGCCTAGAGGGAGTCCACCTCCGTTGCAGCGCCAGAGAGAAGGCAGGACGGCTCTCGCGCGTCGCTGCAGATCCCAAGGGCCCCGTCTCGCAAGGAGGGGGGCCCGGGGGACGCCCTCAAAAGGTGTGGCGGGAAAGCCCCGCTTTCTTGGCAGGTTGGCCCGGGGGATGAACAGGTTCCCGGGCCATGCTCTCCATGCCCTGGTCCTTTGACATCGCCAGGGGCTGCTGGGCTTCCCCTCGCCTCACGTCCAGGGAACTGGACTCGCTTGCCGATGGGGGTTCCTCGGGGACCTTTGGTCTTGCGGCCGGAACTGGCCCCTTGGGGCCTCTTCTCGAACCTCAGGAGAGGCGAGAGTCCCGCTCTGGAGGTGCGAGGGAATGTAGGGATTGCGATGGCATTCAGGAAGGGGATTGGACCCCCCTTTCGAGAGGAGGGGCCGACGGCGACGGGGGGCCCCTCGCGAGCGGCCCTCTGGAGACTCAGGGTTCCGCTCGCCTGTGGACACGGGTATCCCAGGGAACCTCTGGGGGCGCCTAGAGGGAGTCCAGCCTCCGTTGCAGCGCCAGAGAGAAGGCAGGACGGCTCTCGCGTCGCTGCAGATCCCAAGGGCCCCGTCTCGCAAGGAGGGGGGCCCGGGGGACGCCCTCGCGGTGTGGCGGGAAGCCCCGCTTTCTTGGCAGGTTGGCCCGGGGATCTCGGGGGACACCTGGAGTCGCCCGCAAGGAGTCAAGCCCCGTTCGGAGCCGGAACAGGTGCCGGGGCATGCTCTCCATGCCCTGCAAGGGAAAAGCGCCTCCTCCCTCTATGGGCGTGGCCTCACGGGGGTGTTCTCGACTTGCGGCGGTGCATTCTCGAGTTGCGGCGGGTACCCCGGCCCGTCTCCCCCGTTAGCCCAGCGGGGTCGCCATGCCTCCTTTCGAGCGGACAGGGGCCCGAGCAGCCTCGGGATTCGCCAGGAGGCGCTGCAGCGCCCTGGGTCCGCGTCAGGCATGGAGCTAGGACCCTCGGGGGTCCCCGGAGGGGGGGAGGGGACAGGTATAACTGGCACCTGTGGGGTGGCCTCCAGGGAGTCGAGGGGACTCAGCCTTTCTCTCCGGTCACAGCCAAGGGCAATCGGGCTTCCCCTCGAATGCAGGGGCGAAGGTCGTGCTTTTCCGCGCGGCGCAGGGGGAAGCGGGGGTGGCCTCTCTGAATCGGGGGCGTGGCGCCTCGGGGAGCCTCTCTTGTTGCCTCTGAGAAGTCCAGGCCTCCTTTGACATCGCCAGGGGCTGCTGGGCTTCCCCTCGCCTCACGTCCAGGGAACTGGACTCGCTTGCCGATGGGGGTTCCTCGGGGACCTTTGGTCTTGCGGCCGGAACTGGCCCCTTGGGGCCTCTTCTCGAACCTCAGGAGAGGCGAGAGTCCCGCTCTGGAGGTGCGAGGGAATGTAGGGATTGCGATGGCATTCAGGAAGGGGATTGGACCCCCCTTTCGAGAGGAGGGGCCGACGGCGACGGGGGGCCCCTCGCGAGCGGCCTCTGGAGACTCAGGGTTCCGCTCGCCTGTGGACACGGGTATCCCAGGGAACCTCTGGGGGCGCCTAGAGGGAGTCCAGCCTCCGTTGCAGCGCCAGAGAGAAGGCAGGACGGCTCTCGCGTCGCTGCAGATCCCAAGGGCCCCGTCTCGCAAGGAGGGGGGCCGGGGGGACGCCCTCGCGGTGTGGCGGGAAGCCCCGCTTTCTTGGCAGGTTGGCCCGGGGATCTCGGGGGACACCTGGAGTCGCCCGCAAGGAGTCAAGCCCCGTTCGGAGCCGGAACAGGTGCCGGGGCATGCTCTCCATGCCCTGCAAGGGAAAAGCGCCTCCTCCCTCTATGGGCGTGGCCTCACGGGGGTGTTCTCGACTTGCGGCGGTGCATTCTCGAGTTGCGGCGGGTACCCCGGCCCGTCTCCCCCGTTAGCCCAGCGGGGTCGCCATGCCTCCTTTCGAGCGGACAGGGGCCCGAGCAGCCTCGGGATTCGCCAGGAGGCGCTGCAGCGCCCTGGGTCCGCGTCAGGCATGGAGCTAGGACCCTCGGGGGTCCCCGGAGGGGGGGAGGGGACAGGTATAACTGGCACCTGTGGGGTGGCCTCCAGGGAGTCGAGGGGACTCAGCCTTTCTCTCCGGTCACAGCCAAGGGCAATCGGGCTTCCCCTCGAATGCAGGGGCGAAGGTCGTGCTTTTCCGCGCGGCGCAGGGGGAAGCGGGGGTGGCCTCTCTGAATCGGGGGCGTGGCGCCTCGGGGAGCCTCTCTTGTTGCCTCTGAGAAGTCCAGGCCTCCTTTGACATCGCCAGGGGCTGCTGGGCTTCCCCTCGCCTCACGTCCAGGGAACTGGACTCGCTTGCCGATGGGGGTTCCTCGGGGACCTTTGGTCTTGCGGCCGGAACTGGCCCCTTGGGGCCTCTTCTCGAACCTCAGGAGAGGCGAGAGTCCCGCTCTGGAGGTGCGAGGGAATGTAGGGATTGCGATGGCATTCAGGAAGGGGATTGGACCCCCCTTTCGAGAGGAGGGGCCGACGGCGACGGGGGGCCCCTCGCGAGCGGCCTCTGGAGACTCAGGGTTCCGCTCGCCTGTGGACACGGGTATCCCAGGGAACCTCTGGGGGCGCCTAGAGGGAGTCCAGCCTCCGTTGCAGCGCCAGAGAGAAGGCAGGACGGCTCTCGCGTCGCTGCAGATCCCAAGGGCCCCGTCTCGCAAGGAGGGGGGCCCGGGGGACGCCCTCGCGGTGTGGCGGGAAGCCCCGCTTTCTTGGCAGGTTGGCCCGGGGATCTCGGGGGACACCTGGAGTCGCCCGCAAGGAGTCAAGCCCCGTTCGGAGCCGGAACAGGTGCCGGGGCATGCTCTCCATGCCCTGCAAGGGAAAAGCGCCTCCTCCCTCTATGGGCGTGGCCTCACGGGGGTGTTCTCGACTTGCGGCGGTGCATTCTCGAGTTGCGGCGGGTACCCCGGCCCGTCTCCCCCGTTAGCCCAGCGGGGTCGCCATGCCTCCTTTCGAGCGGACAGGGGCCCGAGCAGCCTCGGGATTCGCCAGGAGGCGCTGCAGCGCCCTGGGTCCGCGTCAGGCATGGAGCTAGGACCCTCGGGGGTCCCCGGAGGGGGGGAGGGGACAGGTATAACTGGCACCTGTGGGGTGGCCTCCAGGGAGTCGAGGGGACTCAGCCTTTCTCTCCGGTCACAGCCAAGGGCAATCGGGCTTCCCCTCGAATGCAGGGGCGAAGGTCGTGCTTTTCCGCGCGGCGCAGGGGGAAGCGGGGGTGGCCTCTCTGAATCGGGGGCGTGGCGCCTCGGGAGCCTCTCTTGTTGCCTCTGAGAAGTCCAGGCCTCCTTTGACATCGCCAGGGGCTGCTGGGCTTCCCCTCGCCTCACGTCCAGGGAACTGGACTCGCTTGCCGATGGGGGTTCCTCGGGGACCTTTGGTCTTGCGGCCGGAACTGGCCCCTTGGGGCCTCTTCTCGAACCTCAGGAGAGGCGAGAGTCCCGCTCTGGAGGTGCGAGGGAATGTAGGGATTGCGATGGCATTCAGGAAGGGGATTGGACCCCCCTTTCGAGAGGAGGGGCCGACGGCGACGGGGGGCCCCTCGCGAGCGGCCTCTGGAGACTCAGGGTTCCGCTCGCCTGTGGACACGGGTATCCCAGGGAACCTCTGGGGGCGCCTAGAGGGAGTCCAGCCTCCGTTGCAGCGCCAGAGAGAAGGCAGGACGGCTCTCGCGTCGCTGCAGATCCCAAGGGCCCCGTCTCGCAAGGAGGGGGGCCCGGGGGGACGCCCTCGCGGTGTGGCGGGAAGCCCCGCTTTCTTGGCAGGTTGGCCCGGGGATCTCGGGGGACACCTGGAGTCGCCCGCAAGGAGTCAAGCCCCGTTCGGAGCCGGAACAGGTGCCGGGGCATGCTCTCCATGCCCTGCAAGGGAAAAGCGCCTCCTCCCTCTATGGGCGTGGCCTCACGGGGGTGTTCTCGACTTGCGGCGGTGCATTCTCGAGTTGCGGCGGGTACCCCGGCCCGTCTCCCCCGTTAGCCCAGCGGGGTCGCCATGCCTCCTTTCGAGCGGACAGGGGCCCGAGCAGCCTCGGGATTCGCCAGGAGGCGCTGCAGCGCCCTGGGTCCGCGTCAGGCATGGAGCTAGGACCCTCGGGGGTCCCCGGAGGGGGGGAGGGGACAGGTATAACTGGCACCTGTGGGGTGGCCTCCAGGGAGTCGAGGGGACTCAGCCTTTCTCTCCGGTCACAGCCAAGGGCAATCGGGCTTCCCCTCGAATGCAGGGCGAAGGTCGTGCTTTTCCGCGCGGCGCAGGGGGAAGCGGGGGTGGCCTCTCTGAATCGGGGGCGTGGCGCCTCGGGGAGCCTCTCTTGTTGCCTCTGAGAAGTCCAGGCCTCCTTTGACATCGCCAGGGGCTGCTGGGCTTCCCCTCGCCTCACGTCCAGGGAACTGGACTCGCTTGCCGATGGGGGGTTCCTCGGGGACCTTTGGTCTTGCGGCCGGAACTGGCCCCTTGGGGCCTCTTCTCGAACCTCAGGAGAGGCGAGAGTCCCGCTCTGGAGGTGCGAGGGAATGTAGGGATTGCGATGGCATTCAGGAAGGGGATTGGACCCCCCTTTCGAGAGGAGGGGCCGACGGCGACGGGGGGCCCCTCGCGAGCGGCCTCTGGAGACTCAGGGTTCCGCTCGCCTGTGGACACGGGTATCCCAGGGAACCTCTGGGGGCGCCTAGAGGGAGTCCAGCCTCCGTTGCAGCGCCAGAGAGAAGGCAGGACGGCTCTCGCGTCGCTGCAGATCCCAAGGGCCCCGTCTCGCAAGGAGGGGGGCCCGGGGGACGCCCTCGCGGTGTGGCGGGAAGCCCCGCTTTCTTGGCAGGTTGGCCCGGGGATCTCGGGGGACACCTGGAGTCGCCCGCAAGGAGTCAAGCCCCGTTCGGAGCCGGAACAGGTGCCGGGGCATGCTCTCCATGCCCTGCAAGGGAAAAGCGCCTCCTCCCTCTATGGGCGTGGCCTCACGGGGGTGTTCTCGACTTGCGGCGGTGCATTCTCGAGTTGCGGCGGGTACCCCGGCCCGTCTCCCCCGTTAGCCCAGCGGGGTCGCCATGCCTCCTTTCGAGCGGACAGGGGCCCGAGCAGCCTCGGGATTCGCCAGGAGGCGCTGCAGCGCCCTGGGTCCGCGTCAGGCATGGAGCTAGGACCCTCGGGGGTCCCCGGAGGGGGGAGGGGACAGGTATAAACTGGCACCTGTGGGGTGGCCTCCAGGGAGTCGAGGGGACTCAGCCTTTCTCTCCGGTCACAGCCAAGGGCAATCGGGCTTCCCCTCGAATGCAGGGGCGAAGGTCGTGCTTTTCCGCGCGGCGCAGGGGGAAGCGGGGGTGGCCTCTCTGAATCGGGGGCGTGGCGCCTCGGGGAGCCTCTCTTGTTGCCTCTGAGAAGTCCAGGCCTCCTTTGACATCGCCAGGGGCTGCTGGGCTTCCCCTCGCCTCACGTCCAGGGAACTGGACTCGCTTGCCGATGGGGGTTCCTCGGGGACCTTTGGTCTTGCGGCCGGAACTGGCCCCTTGGGGCCTCTTCTCGAACCTCAGGAGAGGCGAGAGTCCCGCTCTGGAGGTGCGAGGGAATGTAGGGATTGCGATGGCATTCAGGAAGGGGATTGGACCCCCCTTTCGAGAGGAGGGGCCGACGGCGACGGGGGGCCCCTCGCGAGCGGCCTCTGGAGACTCAGGGTTCCCCCTCGCCTGTGGACACGGGTATCCCAGGGAACCTCTGGGGGCGCCTAGAGGGAGTCCAGCCTCCGTTGCAGCGCCAGAGAGAAGGCAGGACGGCTCTCGCGTCGCTGCAGATCCCAAGGGCCCCGTCTCGCAAGGAGGGGGGCCCGGGGGACGCCCTCGCGGTGTGGCGGGAAGCCCCGCTTTCTTGGCAGGTTGGCCCGGGGATCTCGGGGGACACCTGGAGTCGCCCGCAAGGAGTCAAGCCCCGTTCGGAGCCGGAACAGGTGCCGGGGCATGCTCTCCATGCCCTGCAAGGGAAAAGCGCCTCCTCCCTCTATGGGCGTGGCCTCACGGGGGTGTTCTCTCGACTTGCGGCGGTGCATTCTCGAGTTGCGGCGGGTACCCCGGCCCGTCTCCCCCCGTTAGCCCAGCGGGGTCGCCATGCCTCCTTTCGAGCGGACAGGGGCCCGAGCAGCCTCGGGATTCGCCAGGAGGCGCTGCAGCGCCCTGGGTCCGCGTCAGGCATGGAGCTAGGACCCTCGGGGGTCCCCGGAGGGGGGGAGGGGACAGGTATAACTGGCACCTGTGGGGTGGCCTCCAGGGAGTCGAGGGGACTCAGCCTTTCTCTCCGGGCACAGCCAAGGGCAATCGGGCTTCCCCTCGAATGCAGGGGCGAAGGTCGTGCTTTTCCGCGCGGCGCAGGGGGAAGCGGGGGTGGCCTCTCTGAATCGGGGGCGTGGCGCCTCGGGGAGCCTCTCTTGTTGCCTCTGAGAAGTCCAGGCCTCCTTTGACATCGCCAGGGGCTGCTGGGCTTCCCCTCGCCTCACGTCCAGGGAACTGGACTCGCTTGCCGATGGGGGTTCCTCGGGGGACCTTTGGTCTTGCGGCCGGAACTGGCCCCTTGGGGCCTCTTCTCGAACCTCAGGAGAGGCGAGAGTCCCGCTCTGGAGGTGCGAGGGAATGTAGGGATTGCGATGGCATTCAGGAAGGGGATTGGACCCCCCTTTCGAGAGGAGGGGCCGACGGCGACGGGGGGCCCCTCGCGAGCGGCCTCTGGAGACTCAGGGTTCCGCTCGCCTGTGGACACGGGTATCCCAGGGAACCTCTGGGGGCGCCTAGAGGGAGTCCAGCCTCCGTTGCAGCGCCAGAGAGAAGGCAGGACGGCTCTCGCGTCGCTGCAGATCCCAAGGGCCCCGTCTCGCAAGGAGGGGGGCCCGGGGACGCCCTCGCGGTGTGGCGGGAAGCCCCGCTTTCTTGGCAGGTTGGCCCGGGGATCTCGGGGGACACCTGGAGTCGCCCGCAAGGAGTCAAGCCCCGTTCGGAGCCGGAACAGGTGCCGGGGCATGCTCTCCATGCCCTGCAAGGGAAAAGCGCCTCCTCCCTCTATGGGCGTGGCCTCACGGGGGTGTTCTCGACTTGCGGCGGTGCATTCTCGAGTTGCGGCGGGTACCCCGGCCCGTCTCCCCCGTTAGCCCAGCGGGGTCGCCATGCCTCCTTTCGAGGGAGCCTCTCTTTGTTGCCTCTGAGATGTCCAGGCCTCCTTTGACATCGCCAGGGCTGCTGGGCTTCCCCTCGCCTCACGTCCAGGGAACTGGACTCGCTTGCCGATGGGGGTTCCTCGGGGACCTTTTGGTCTTAGCGGGCGGAACTGGCCCTTGGGGCCTCTCTTCTCGAACCTCAGGAGAGGCGAGAGTCCCCGCTCTGGAGGTGCGAGGGAATGTGGGGAGGATTGCGATGGCATTCAGGCGAAGGGGATTGGACCCCCTTTCGAGAGGAGGTGGAGACGGCGACCGGGGGGCCCTCGCGACAGCGGCCTCTGGAGACTCAGGGTTCCGCTCGCCTGTGACACGGGCCCCAAGGGAACCTTGGGGGACGACCAAGAGGGAAGCCCAGCCCTCCGTTTGCAAGCGCCAAGGGGGGACACCTGGAGTCGCCCGCAAGGAGTCAAACCCCGTTCGGCGAGAAGAAGCCGGAACAGTGTCCGGGGCATGCTCTCCCATGCCCTG
>JAGTYA010000632.1:0-20673 GCA_024291935.2 Okapia johnstoni | reverse complement strand
ATAGAACAAAATGGGGGAAGGAGGAATAAGACACAAACTACTAGGCATATAATTTTATAAGCTACAAGGATGAGATGTACAGCACAGCAAATTTACAGTCAGTATTTCTCTAGTAATCTTGGAGTGTGTAATCTATAAACATATCAAATCATTGTGTTGTACTTTTGAAACTCACATAATGTTGTAATTCAACAAAACTTCAATGAAGAGGAAAAAACTGGCTCTAACTCTCTTCTGGTTTTCTCCTTTATTTTTATGTCCTGGTTTCTCTCCTGTAGCATTATGTCATATTTTTTTCCTAAAATGTGAGGCAAATAATTTAGGTTTCTCCAGAATGAAAGGATTGTGCACAGAATGCATAGCAGCTTGCTACTTCTGATATAGTCATTCCCTGCTTTTTGTACATGATGAGTTTGAACATGCTATGGACAGAACTGTCTATGGACAGTCAGAATTTTGACTTACCCAGGGGCAGATGCTGGCTGCAGTGTGCTGTTCTCTCTCAGATGTCTTCAGTGTTGTCAGAAACCGTCAAACATGCAGGTAAGAGCTATGAGATACATGACAGAGGTCTCCCTTTGGAGACCTTATGCATCCAAAATGATGAAAGTTAAATCACTAGAAAGTAATTTTCCGTAGGTCAATTTTATGTATTTAGAGTTCAAAATTAAAGTTTTAAAAATAGGTGTGTCTTTACATGAAACTAATCTCTTAACTGCATAGTATGTTTTCAAATGCCTAAAGAACAAGGGAGAAAATCTATGCCAAAAACTTTGGGGAAATGCTTTTCAACCTAGTTAAAGGTTCTAAGTCCTAATAGGTTAATTGAGAGTCCTGAGACATAACTTTTCCAAGGTTTCTTCAATGCCTTCTTTCAGTTGTAGGGTGCAGGTTGCTCATGGGTGACATACAATATAAAATGCACTTGAAGTTAAGTATTTGCTTTTATGCACACACACACACACACACACACACACACACACCCTTAATTAAATGTGGACCAAATGCTCTGCTTCTGTTCCACAACTTTGAATCAATGGTAATACTATCAAATATGTGATAAGTCTATAAAAAATGATTCTCCTTTCCTTTTTTTTTTTTCTCCTCTCCTTTTTAGATAATTCCATTAAATTAGGACAATGTGCAACTGTATCATCAAAGATACATCTTGTGAAATTGTTGGGAATATTGTGAACCCATCGGTTTATTCCAGTTCAATTCCAGTTCAGTCACTCAGTCGTGTCCGACTCTTTGCGACCCCATGAACCGCAGCACGCCAGGCCTCCCTGTCCATCACTAACTCCCGGAGCTTACCCAAACTCATGTCCATTGAGTCGGTGATGCCATCCAACCATCTCATCCTCTGTCGTCTCCTTCTCCTCCTGCCCTCAATCTTTCCCAGCATTAGGAATGACTCATTTTCAAATGAGTCAGCTGTTTGCATCAGGTGGCCAAAGTATTTGAGTTTCAGCTTCAACATCAGTCCTTCCAATGAACACCCAGGACTGATCTGCTTTAGGATGGACTGGTTGGATCTCCTTCCTGTCCAAGGGACTCTCAAGAGTCTTTCCCAACACCACAGTTCAAAAGCATCAATTCTTCAGTGCTCAGCTTTCTTTATAGTCCAACTCTCACATCCATACATGACCACTGGAAAAACCATAGCCTTGACTAGACAAACTTTTGTTGACAAAGTAATGCCTCTGCTTTTTAATATGCTATCTATGTTGGTCATAACTTTCCTTCCAAGGAGTAAGCATCTTTTAATTTCATGGCTGCAGTCACCATCTGCAGTGATTTTGGAGCTCCCCCAAATAAAGTCTGCCACTGTTTCCACTGTTTCCCCATCTATTTGCCATGAAGTGATGGCACTGGATGCCATGATCTTAGTTTTCTAAATGTTGAGCTTTAACCCAACTTTTTCACTCTCCTCTTTCACTTTCATCAAGAGGTTCTTTAGTTCTTCTTCACTTTCTTCCATAAGGGTGGTGTCATCTGCTTATCTGAGGTTATTGATATTTCTCCTGGCAATCTTGATTCCATCTTGTGTTTCTTCCAGCCCAGCGTTTCTCATGATGTACTCTGCATATAAGTTAAATAGGCAGGGTGACAATATACAGTCTTAACGTATTCCTTTTCCTATTTAGAACCAGTCTGTTGTTCCACGTCCAGTTCTAACTGTTGCTTCCTGACTTGCATACAGGTTTCTCAAGAGGAAGGTCATCTGGTCTAATGTGTCACTTAAGGCTGTGTTTCCTTATTAATTTTCTGTTTTGATGATCTGTCCATTGGTGTAAGTGGGGAGTTAAAGTTCTTTACTAATATTGTGTTACTGTCAGTTTCTCCTTTTATGTCTGTTAGTGTTTGCATGTGTGTTGAGATACTCCTATGCTGGGTGCATAAATATTTACAACTGTTATAGCGTCTTCTTGGATTAATTCTTTGATCATTATGTAATGTCCTTCCTTATCTCTTCCAATGTTCATTATTTTAAGGTATATTTTGTCTGATATTAGAATTGCTAGTCTGACTTTGTTTTGATTTCCATTTGAATGAAACATCTTTTTTCATCCTCTCACTTTCAGCCTGTATGTGTCTCTCAGTCTGAAGAGGGTCTCTTGTAGACAGTATATACATGGGTCTTGTTTTTGTATCCATTCAGCCAGTCTGTGTCTTTTGGTTGGAGTGTTAAGTCCATTTACATTTAAAGTAATTATCGATATACATGTTCCTACTGGAATTTTCTTGTTTTGTTTGTTTTGATAGGTCTTTCGCTTCTCTTGTGCTTCCTGCCTATAGAAGCCCCTTTAATATTTGTTGTAAAGCTAGTTTAAAGTGAAAGTCGCTCACTTGTCTGATTCTCTGACACCCCGTGGACTTCTCGCAGTCCACGGAATTCTCCAGGCCAGAATACTGGGAAGGTAGCCGTTCCCTTCCCCAGGAGATCTTCCTGACCCAGGAATCGAACCAAGGTCTCCTGGGTTGCAGCTGGATTTTTTACCAACTGAGCTATCAGGGAAGCCCTGATAAAGCTAGTTTGGTGGTGCTAAATACTCTTAATTTTTCCTTATCTGTAAAGTTTTGGTTTCTCCGTTAATTTTGAATGAAATTCTTGCCAGGTAGAGTAATCTTGGTTGCAGATTTTTCCTTTGCAGTACTTTAAATATATCCTACTGATCTGCAGAGATTCTGCTGAAAGATCAGCTATTAATTGTATGGGGTTTCCCTTGTATATTACTTGTTGCTTTTTTTTAATATTAAAATTTCAGCTTTATTGAGATACTGTTGACATGAAACATATTGAAAATTTAAGGTGTTTAGTGTGATTTGATACACATATATATTGTGAAGTGATTACAACAATAAGTTTAGATAACACCACACAAGCGGTTATCTTTTTTAATATAATAAATTTACATTTAATTAATTTATATTAATCTTATCCTATCAGTTCAGTTCAGTCGCTCAGTCGTGTCCGACTCTTTGCGACCCCATGAACCGCAGCACACCAGGCCTCTCTGTCCATCACCAACTCCCGGAGTCTACCCAAACCCATGTCCATCGAGTCGGTGATGCCATCCAACCATCTCATCCTCTGTCGTCCCCTTCTCCTCCCACCCTCAATTCAACCCAGCATCAGGGTCTTTTCCAATGAGTCAGCTCTTCGCATGAGGTGGCCAAAGTATTGGAGTTTCAGCTTCAACATCAGACCTTCCAATGAACACCCAGGATTGATCTCCTTTAGGATGGATTGATTGGATCTCCTTGCAGTCCAAGGGACTCTCAAGAGTCTTCTCCAACACCACAGTTCAAAAGCATCAATTCTTCAGCGCTCAGCTTTCTTCACCATCCAACTCTCACATCCATACATGACCTCTGGAAAAACCATGGCCTTGACTAGACGGACTTTTGTTGGCAAAGTAATGTCTCTGCTTTTAAATATGCTATCTAGGTTGGCCATGACCTTCCTTCCAAGGAGTAAGCGTCTTTTAATTTCATGGCTGCAATCACCATCAGCAGTGATTTTGGAGCCCCCCAAAATAAAGTCTGACACTGTTTCCACTGTTTCCCCATTTATTTCCCATGAAGTGATGGGACCAGATGCCATGATCTTAGTTTTCTGAACGTTGAGCTTTAAGCCAATTTTTTCACTCTCCTCTTTCACCTTCATCAAGAGGCTCTTCAGTTCTTCTTCACTTTCTGCCATAAGGGTGGTGTCATCCACATATCTGAGGTTATTGATATTTCTCCCGGCAATCTTGAGTCCAGCTTGTGTTTTTCCAGCCCAGCGTTTCTCATGATGTACTCTGCATATAAGTTAAATAAGCAGGGTGACAATATACAGCCTTAACGTACTCCTTTTCCTATTTGGAACCAGTCTGTTGTTCCATGTTCAGTTCTAACTGTTGCTTCCTGACCTGCATACAGGTTTCTCAAGAGACAGGTCAGGTGGTCTGGTATTCCCATCTCTTTATGAATTTTCCACAGTTTCTTGTGATCCACACAGTCGAAGGCTTTGGCATAGTCAATAAAGCAGAAATAGATGTTTTTCTGGAACTCTCTTGCTTTTTCGATGATCCAGCGGATATTGGCAATTTGATCTCTGGTTCCTCTGCCTTTTCTAAAACCAGCTTGAACATCTGGAAGTTCACGGTTCACGTATTGCTGAAGCCTGGCTTGGAGAATTTTGAGCATTACTTTACTAGCATGTGAGATGAGTGCAATTGTGCGGTAGTGTGAGCATTCTTTGGCATTGCCTTTCTTTGGGATTGGAATGAAAAACTGACCTTTTCCAGTCCTGTGGCCACTGCTGAGTTTTCCCAAATTTGCTGGCATATCGAGTGCAGCACTTTCACAGCATCACCTTTGAGGATTTGAAATAGCTCAACTGGAATTCCATCACCTCCACTAGCTTTGTTCATAGTGATGCTTTCTAAGGCCCACTAGACTTCACATTCCAGGATGTCTGGCTCTAGGTGAGTGATCACACCATCGTGATTATCTGGGTCGTGAAGATCTTTTTTGTACAGTTCTTCTGTGTATTCTCGCCACCTCTTCTTAATATCTTCTGCTTCTGTTAGGTCCATACCATTTCTGTCCTTTATCGAGCCCATCTTTGCATGAAATGTTCCCTTGGTATCTCTAATTTTCTTGAAGAGATCTCTAGTCTTTCCCAATCTGTTGTTTTCCTCTATTTCTTTGCATTGATAGCTGAAGAAGGCTTTCTTATCTCTCCTTGCTATTCTTTGGAACTCTGCATTCAGATGGGAATATCTTTCCTTTTCTCCTTTGCTTTTCGCTTCTCTTCTCTTCCCAGCTATCTGTAAGGCCTCCTTAGACAGCCATTTTGCTTTTTTTGCATTTCTTTTCCATGGGGATTTTCTTGATCCCTGTCTCCTGTACAATGTCACGGACCTCTGTCCATAGTTCATCAGGCACTCTGTCTATCAGGTCTAGTCCCTTAAATCTATTTGTCACTTCCACTGTATACTCACAAGTGATTTGATCTAGGTCATACCTGAATGGACTAGTGGTTTTCCCTACTTTCTTCAATTTAAGTCTGAATTTGGCAATAAGCAGTTCATGATCTGAGCCACAGTCTGCTCCCAGTCTTGTTTTTGCTGACTGTATAGAGCTTCTCCAACTTTGGCTGCAAAGAATATAATCAATCTGATTTCGGTGTTGACCATCTGGTGATGTCCACGTATAGAGTCTTCTCTTGTGTTGTTGGAATAGGGTGTTTGCTATGACCAGTGCGTTCTCGTGGCAAAACTCTATTAGCCTTTACCCTGCTTCATTCTGTACTCCAAGGCCAACCTTGCCTGTTACGCCAGGTGTTTCTTGACTTCCTACTTTTGCATTCCAGTCCCCTATAATGAAAAGGACATCTTTTTTGGGTGTTAGTTCTAGAAGGTCTTGTAGGTCTTCATAGAACCATTCAACTTCAGCTTCTTCGGCATTACTGGTCGGGGCACAGACTTGGATTACCATGAAACTGAATGGTTTGCCTTGGAAACAAACAGAGATCATTCTATCGTTTTTGAGATTGCATCCAAGTACTGCATTTTGGACTCTTTTGTTGACCATGATGGCTACTCCATTTCTTCTAAGGGATTCTTGCCCACGGTAGTAGATATAATGGTTATCTGAGTTAAATTCACCCATTCCAGTCCATTGTAGTTAGCTGATTCCTAGAATGTCGACGTTCACTCTTGCCATCTCCTGTTTGACCACTTTCAATTTGCCTTGATTCATGGACCTAACATTCCAGGTTCCTATGCAATATTGCTCTTTACAGCATCGGACTTTGCGTCTATCACCAGTCACATCCACGGCTGGGTATCGGTTTTGCTTTGGCTCCATCCCATCATTCTTTCTGGAGTTATTTCTCCACTGATCTCTATTAGCATATTGGGCACCTACTGACCTGGGGAGCTCATCTTTCAGTGTCCTATCTTTTTGCCTTTTCATATTGTTCATGGGGTTCTCAAGGCAAGAATACTGAAGTCGTTTGCCATGCCCTTCTCCAGTGGACCACATTCTGTCAATCTTATCCTATACAATATATTTAAAATTTTGTATTTCATACATTGCTATTAAACATCCATAGGGAATTTAGAAAAGACGGCAACAAGATAAACATTACTAAATTTCAAGAAGTAGAATTCTTTTTTTGTGTGTGTGATTCAGTTATACATACACACATATATTATTTTGGAAATTATTTTCCATTATAGGTTATTATAAGATATTGACTATAATTCTCTGTTGTATACAGTAAACCTCCGTTGCTTGTTTCATATATTATTTTTAATTTAGAAATCTAGTGTTCTATTCATACCGAATCAAACACATGGGATCAAAATGTCATAAACTTTTTGGTTATGCAAAAATTCATGTTTTCTAAATATATATACTACATATTATTTATATATATATATGCATACAAAAGCCTTTCTACTATGCTTGATAAAGGCTTGAGAAAGAACATTTTAAAAAAAAAAGAGATGGAAAAACTGGAAAACATAAACTAAATGAAATGGGAGTACTGAATATGGACTAGGAAAAATGAAACAAACTAGATAAAAGTAAAAGATTCTCATATAGTCCAGTTGTTTTTAAACATGTCTGTTCATTGGAAACACATCTGAAGCTTTGGCAAAAAAAAAAAAAAAAAAAGGAATACCAGGCATTTGTATTTTTCAAAAAAATTCCAAGATAATCTGATATGCATCTGCATTTTAAAAAGTGATAACAGGTTTTTCTATTAATTGGTAGTTTTGATGATATGTGCTGTGCTGTATTTAGTCACTCAGTTGCATCTGACTCTGTGAGCCCATGGAGTGTAACCCACCAGGTTCCTCTGTCCATGGGGATTCTTCAGGCAAGAACACTGAAGTGGGTTGCTTTGGCCTCCTCCAAGCGATCTTCTCAACCCAGGGATCAAACCCACGTCTCCCACATTGCAGGTGGATTCTTTATTGTCTGAGCCACCAGGGAAGCCCAAGAATACTGGAGCAGGTAGCCTATCCCTTCTCCAGGGGAACTTCCAGTTCCAGGAATCAAATTTGGGTCTCCTGCATTAAAAGCAGGTTCTTTACCAGCTGAGCTACCAGGGAAGCCCTTTGATGATACAGAATTCTATTATTTTTCTGTTTACCAGTCATGATACAATGGTATTAAGTAATAGTTACATAATCACAATAGTAAAAGATGTTTATCAGTTTTAACAATTGATAGCCAGACAAAAAATAACAGACAATTACAGTTGGAAGCCTTCATGGAAATATAATTAACCTAACAATATAAAATAATTACATACAATTTGGGGGGTCAAACAGAGTGATGTATCGAATGCATACATGTACATATTTTCATCTGCTCTGCCAGTCTATGTCTTTTGGTTGGTGCATTTAATCAATTTACACTTAAGGTAGTAATTGAGATGTATGATCCTATTACCAGTTTCTTGATTGTTTTGGGTTTATTTTCTGTAGGTATGTCTTTTCCTTCTCTTTCTTCTTGCCTAGAGAAATTCCTTTAGCATTTGTTGTAAAGCTTGTTTGGTGGTGCTAAATTCTCTTAACTATTGCTTCTCTGGGTAGCTTTTGATTTCACCAACAAATATGAATAAGAGTCATGCTGAGAAGAGTATCCATGATTGTAGGTTCTTTCCTTTCATCCTTAAATATGTCATGCCATTCCCTTTTGGCTTCTAGTTTCTATTGAGACATCAGCTGATAGCCTGATGGCAGTTTCTTTGTATGTTATTTGCTGTTTTTCCCAAGTTGCTCTTAATATTTTATCTGTCTTTATTTTTTGTCATTTTGATTACTATGTGTCTCAGTGTGTTCCTACTTGGTCTTACCCTGCCTGGGACTCTCTATGCTTCCAGGATTTGGTTGACTATTTCCTTTTCCATATTAGGGAAGTTTTCAGTTATTATCTCTTCAAATATTTTCTTAGGTCCTTTCTCTCTCTCTTTTCCTTCTGGAACCCCTATAACGCAAATGTTCATGCGTCTAATGTTGTCCCTTAGGCCTCTTAGAGTCTCTTCATTTCTTTTTTCTGTATTCTGTTCTATGGCAGCGATCTCCACCATTCTGTCCAGGTCATTTATTTATACTTCTGCCTCATTATTCTGCTATGGATTTCTTCTAGCATATTATTCATCTCTGTTTACTTATTCTTTAGTTCTTCTGGGTGTTTGGTAAACATTTCTTGTATCTTCTCAATCTTTGCCTCCATTCTTTATCCAAGATCCTGAATTGTATTCACTATCATTATCCTGAATTCTTTTTCTGGGAAGCTGCCTATCTCTGTTTCATTTAGTTGTTTTTCTGGGGATTTATCTTGTCCCTTCATTTGGGACATAACTTTCTGCTTTTTCATACTGATTAACTTTCTGTAATGTGGTTTTGCTTTAGTCACTGTGGGATTGTGGTTCTTCTTGCTTTTTCTGTCTGCCCTCTGATGGATGAGGTTAAGAGGCTTGTATAAGGTTCCTGATGGGAGGGACTGGTCTGGTGGGCAGCACCTTGCTGAGTAAAACTATAATTCAATTATCTGATGATGGGTGGGGTTGCACTCCTGCCCTGAAGAAACCCAACCCTTGAGTCTATGCCTCTATCAGTTCAGTTCAGTCTTTCAGTCGTGTCTGACTCTTTGCAACCCCATGGACGGCAGCACGCCAGGCTTCCGTGTCCATCACGAACTCCCAGAGCTTGCTCAATCTCATGTCTATCAAGTCAGTGATGCCATCCAACCACCTTATCTTCTGTCTCCCCATTCTCCTCCTGCCTTCAATCTTTCTCAGCATCAGGGTCTTTTCCAATGAGTTAGTTCTTCACATCAGGTGGTCAAAGTACTGGAGCTTTAGCTTCAGCATCAGTCCTTCCAATGAATATTTAGGACTGATTTCCTTTAAGATTGACTGGTTGGATCTTCTTCTTCTTTTTTTTTTTAATCAGTTTATTTTCTATTTTTTAACTTTACAATATTGTATTTGTTTTGCCATACATTGACATGAATCCACCATGGGTGTACATGTGTTCCCCTTTAAGAACCCCCCTTCCACCTCCCTCCCCATCCCATCCCTCCGGGTCATCCTGGTACACCAGCCCCGAGCACCCTGTATCATGCATTGAACCTGGACTAGCGATTCGTTTCATGTACGATAATTTACATGCTTCCATGCCATTCTCCCATATCATCCCACCCTCGCCCTCTCCCATAGAGCCTATAATACTGTTCTATCTATCTATGTCTCTTTTGATGTCTCGCATACAGGGTTATCTTTACCGATTGACTAAATAACCATATATATGTGTTAGTATACTGTATTGGTGTTTTTCTTTCTGGCTTACTTCACTCTGTATAATAGGCTCCAGTTTCATCCACCTCATTAGAACCGATTCAAATGTATTCTTTTTAATGGCTGAGTAATATTCCATTGTGTATATGTACCACAGCTTCCTTATCCATTCATCTGCTAATGGGCATCTAGGCTGCTTCCATGTTCTGACTATTATAAACAGTGCTGCGATGAACATTGGGGTAAACGTGTCTCTTTCAAGTCTGGTTTCCTCAGTGTGTATGCCCAGCAGTGGGATTGCTGGGTCATATGGCAGTTCTATTTCCAGTTTTTTGAGGAATCTCCACACTGTTCTCCATAGTGGCTGTACTAGTTTGCATTCCCACCAACAGTGTAAGAGGGTTTTCTTTTCTCCACACCCTCTCCAGCATTTATCGCTTGTAGTCTTTTGGATAGCAGCCATTCTGATGAGCGTGAAATGGTACCTCCTTGTGGTTTTGATTTGCATTTCTCTGATAATGAGTGATGCTGAGCATCTTTTCATGTGTTTGTTAGCCATCTGTATGTCTTCTTTGGAGAAATGTCTGTTTAGTTCTTTGGCCCACTTTTGATTGGGTCGTTTACTTTTTCTGGAATTCAGCTGCAGTAGTTGATTGTATATTTTTGAGATTAATTGTTTGTCCGTTGCTTCATTCGCTATTATTTTCTCGCATTCCGAGGGCTGTCTTTTCACCTTGCTTATAGTTTCCTTTGTTGTGCAAAAGCTTTTAAGTTTAATTAGGTCCCATTTGTTTATTTTTGCTTTTATTTCTAATATTCTGGGAGGTTTGTCATAGAGGATCCTGCTGTGGTTTATGTCAGAGAGTGTTTTGCCTATGTTTTCCTCTAGGAGTTTTATAGTTTCTGGTCTTATGTTTAGATCTTTAATCCATTTTGAGTTCATTTTTGTGTATGGTGTGAGAAAGTGTTCTAGTTTCATTCTTTTACAAGTGGTTGACCAGTTTTCCCAGCACCACTTGTTAAAGAGATTGTCTTTTCTCCATTGTATATTCTTGCCTCCTTTGTCAAAGATAAGGTGTTCATAGGTGCGTGGATTTATCTCTGGGCTTTCTATTTTGTTCCATTGATCTATATTTCTGTCCTTGTGCCGGGACCATACTGTCTTGATGACTGTGGCTTTGTAGTAGAGCCTGAGGTCAGGCAGGTTGATTCCTCCAGTTCCATTCTTCTTTCTCAAGATTGCTTTGGCTATGTGAGGTTTTTTGTATTTCCATACAAATTGTGAAATTATTTGTTCTAGTTCTCTGAAGAGCACCATTGGAAGCTTGATAGGGATTGCATTGAATCTATAGTTGCTTTGGGTAGTATACTCATTTTCAGTATGTTGATTCTTCCGATCCATGAACACGGTATATTTCTCCATCTATTTGTGTCCTCTTTGATTTCTTTCCCCAGTGTTTTATAGTTTTCTATATATAGGTCTTTTGTTTCTTTAGGTAGATATATTCCCAAGTATTTTATTCTTTTCATTGCGATAGTGAATGGAATTGTTTCCTTAATTTCTCTTTCTGTTTTCTCGTTGTTAGTGTATAGGAATGCAAGGGATTTCTGTGTGTTAACTTTATATCCTGAAACTTTACTAGATTCGTTGATTAGCTCTAGTAATTTTCTGGTGGAGTCTTTAGGGTTTTCTATGTAGAGGATCATGTCATCTGCAAACAGTGAGAGCTTTACTTCTTTTCTAATCTGGATTCCTTTTATTTCTTTTTCTGCTCTGATTGCTGTGGCCAAAACTTCCAAAACTATGTTGAATAGTAGTGGTGAGAGTGGGCACCCTTGTCTTGTTCCTGATTTTAGGGGAAATGCTTTCAGTTTTTCACCATTTAGGATAATGTTTGCTGTGGGTTTATCATATATATCTTTTATTATGTTGAGGTATGTTCCTTCTATTCCTGCTTTTTGGATGGTTTTTATCATAAATGGATGTTGAATTTTGTCAAAGGCTTTCTCTGCATATGTTGAAATAATCATATGGTTTTTATCTTTCAATTTGTTAATGTGGTGTATTACATTGATTGATTTGCAGATATTGAAGAATGCTTGCATCCCTGGGATAAAGCCCACTTGGTCATGATGTATGATCTTTTTAATATGATGTTGGATTCTGTTTGCTAGGATTTTGTTAAGGATTTTTGCATCCATGTTCATCAGTGATATTGGCCTGTAGTTTTCTTTTTTTGTAGCATCTTTGTCAGGTTTTGGAATTGGGGTGATGGTGGCCTCATAGAATGAGTTTGGCAGTTTACCTTCCTCTGCAATTTTCTGGAAGAGTTTGAGTCAGATAGGTGTTAGCTCTTCTCTAAATTTTTGGTAGAATTCAGCTGTGAAGTCATCTGGTCCTGAGCTTTTGTTTGCTGGACGATTTCTGATTACAGTTTCAATTTCTGTGCTTGTGATGGGCCTGTTGAGATTTTCTATTTCTTTCTGGTTCAGTTTTGGGAAGTCGTACTTTTCTAAGAATTTATCCATTTCTTCCAAGTTGTCCATTTTATTTGCATATAGTTGCTGATAATAGTCACTTATGATCCTTTGTATTTTTGTGTTGTCTGTTGTGATCTCTCCGTTTTCATTTCTAATTTTGTTGATTTGTTTCTTCTCCCTTTGTTTCTTGATGAGTCTGGCTAATGGCTTGTCAGTTTTATTTATCTTCTCAAAGAACCAGCTTTTGGCTTTGTTGATTTTTGCTATGGTCTCTTTTGTTTTTTTTTTGCATTTATTTCTGCCCTAATTTTTAAGATTTCTTTCCTTCTACTAACCCTGGGGTTCTTCATTTCTTCCTTTTCTAGTTGCTTTATGTGTAGAGTTAGGTTATTTATTTGGCTTTTTTCTTGTTTCTTGAGGTGAAGCCTGTATTGCTATGAATCTTCCCCTTAGCACTGCTTTTACCGTGTCTCATAGGTTTTGGGTTGTTGTGTTTTCATTTTCATTCATTTCTATGCATATTTTGATTTCTTTTTTGATTTCTTCTGTGATTTGTTGGTCATTCAGCAGTGTGTTGTTCAGCCTCCATATGTTGGAGTTTTTTATTTTTTTTCTCCTGTATTGACATCTAATCTTACTGCACTGTGGTCAGAAAAGAAGCTTGGAAGCATTTCAATTTTTTTGAATTTACCAAGACTAGATTTATGGCCCAGGATGTGATCTATTCTGGAGAAAGTTCTGTGTGCGCTTGAGAAAAAGGTGAAATTCATTGTTTTGGGGTGAAATGTCCTGTAAATATCAATTAAATCTAACTTGTCTATTGTATCATTTAAAGTTTGTGTTTCCTTGTTAATTTTCTGTTTAGTTGATCTGTCCATAGATGTGAGTGGGTTATTAAAGTCTCCCACTATTATTGTGTTATTGTTAATTTCCCCTTTCATATTTGTTAGCATTTGCCTTACATATAGTGGTGCTCCTATGTTGGGTGCATATATATTTGTAATTGTTATATCTTCTTCTTGGATTGATCCTTTGATCATTATGTAGTGTCCTTCTTTGTCATTTTTCACAGCCTTTATTTTAAAGTCAATTTTATCTGAAATGAGTATTGTGACTCTTTCTTTTCGACTCCGTTTGCATGAAATATCTTTTTCCAGCCCTTCACTTTCAGTCTGTATGTGTCCTTTGTTTTAAGTTGGGTCTGTTGTAGACAGCATATATAGGAGTTTTGTTTTTGTATCCATTCAGCCAGTCTTTGTCTTTTGACTGGGGTATTCAACCCATTTACATTTAATGTAATTATTGATAAGTATGGTCCCGTTGCCATTTACTTTGTTGTTTTGAGTTCATGTTTAAACATCCTTTCTGTGTTTCCTGTCTAGAGAAGATCCTTTAGCATTTGTTGGAGAGCTGGTTTGGTGGTACTGAATTCCCTCAGCTTTTACTTGCCTGTAAAACTTTTGAATTCTCCTCATATCTGAATGAGATCCTTGCTGGGTACAGTAATCTGGGTTGTAGATTATTCTCTTTCATTACTTTAAGTATGTCCTGCCATTCCCTTCTAGCCTGAAGAGTTTCTATTGAAAGATCAGCTGTTATCCTTATGGGGATCCCCTTGTGTGTTATTTGTTGTTTTTCCCCTGCTGCTTTTAATATTTGTTCTTTGTGTTTGATCTCTGTTAATTTGATTAATATGTGTCTTGGGGTGTTTTGCCTTGGGTTTATCCTGTTTGAGACTCTCTGGGTTTCTTGGACTTCTGTGACTATTTCCTTCCCCATTTTAGGGAAATTTTCAACTGTTATCTCCTCAAGTATTTTTTCATGGCCTTGCCTTTTATCTTCCTCTTCTGGGACTCCTATGATTCGAATGTTGGGGCGTTTCATATTTTCCCAGAGTTCCCTGAGGTTTTCCTCATTTCTTTTGATTCTTTTTTCTTTTTTCCTCTCTGCTTCATTTATTTCCACCATTCTATCCTGTACCTCACTTATTCTATCTTCTGCCTCCGTTATTCTACTGTTGGTTCCCTCCAGAGTGTCTTTTTATCTCCTTCATTTCATTATTCAGCATATATTGACTCTTTTATTTCTTCTAGGTCCTTGATAAACATTTCTGGCATCTTCTCAATCCTTGTTCCAGGCTATTTATCTGTAAATCCATTTTGTTTTCAAGATTTTGGATCATTTTTATTATCATTATTCTAAATTCTTTTTCAAATAGATTCCCTATCTCCTCCTCTTTTGTTTGGTTTGGTGGGCATTTATAATTTTCCTTTATTTGCTGAGTATTTCTCTGCCTTTTAATCTTGTTTAGATTGCTGTGTTTGGGGTGGCCTTGCTGTATTCTGGTAGTTTGAAGTTCCTATTTATTGTGGAGGTTCCTCTCTGTGGGTGGGGTTGGACGGATGGCTTGTCAAGGTTTCCTGGTTGGGGAAGCTTGTGTCGGTGTTCTGCTGGGTGGAGCTGGATTTCTTCTCTCTGGAGTGCAATGGAGTGTCCAGTATTGAGTTTTGAGATGTCTATGGATTTGGTGTGCCTCTGGACAGCCTGTATATTGATGCTCAGGGCTATGTTCCTGTGTTGCTGGAGAATTTGCTTGGTATGTCTTGCTCTGGAACTTATTGGCTCTTAGGTGGAGCTTGGTTTCAGTGTATGTGTGGAGGCTTTTGGATGATCCCTTATTAATTAATGTTTCCTGGAGTCAGGAGTTCTCTGGTGTTCTCAGGTTTGGGGCTTAACCCTCCTGCCTCTAGTTTTCAGTCTTATTCTTGCAGTAACCTCAAGACTTCTCCATCCATACAGCACTGATAATAGAACTTCTAGGTTAATGGTTAAAAGATTCTCCACGGTGAGGGATACCCAGAGAGGTTCACTGAGTTATATGGAGAGGTGGAGGGAGGAGGGAAATAGTGGTGACCAGGAGGAGAAGAGGGGGACTCAAACGTGGAGAGAGCAGTCTAGCCGGTAACCACTTCCCTGTGTGCTCTCCACAGTCTGGAACCCTCAGAGAGGTTCACGGAGATACATAGAAAGGAGGGAGGAAGGAGATAGAGGTGGGCATGAGTAGAAAGGGTGGACTCAAGAGGGGAGAGAGAGATCTGGGCAGTATTCTGTTCCCAAAGTGTTCTCCGGTGCCCAGAACACCCACAGAGATTCACAGAATTGGGTTGACAAGAGAAGGAGGATGAGGGGAGATAGAGGTTCCCTGGGGGAGAAGAAAGAGCATCAGTAGGGGGAGAGAGTAATCAAGCCAGTAATCACACTCCTGAGTAAAAATGGGTACAAAAGATTGGGTTCTTAAATGTACAAAATTGATATCAAATATATAAAACAAAGATTAAAAATCTAGAGTAGAGGTTAGACTCTTAAAAAAATACAATATTAAATAAAAATCACAAAATGTATAAGATATATGTATGCAGTTTGCTTTAAAAATAAGGTCTTTTTTTTTTTGCAAGGTAATAGTGGGTTATAAAAATGAAAGTTAAAATGTAATAGAAGACTTAAAGAAAAAAGAAAAAAAGTTTAAAAAATTAAAAAAAAAAAAAGGATAATAGTAAAAATATATCCAGCACTTTCTCTGAAGCTGTTGCAAGCATTGTGGGGTCAGTTCAGTTTCAGATAGATCCTTGTTCCTGCTTATACTTTTCAAGATCTATAGGCCCCTTCAGTGTAGTCGGTGTTAACTACAGGGATTTTAATCTGTTGATCCGTCACTTCCAAAGCCATTCCCTCTGTTTATTTGGCTCTGTTTGAAGGTCTCTTCAGTGTCTAATTTCCACCCTGACACAAGGGGGAGGAGGTAGTCTCTTTAGGTTCGCTTGTTCAGTCGTGCTGTGGGGAGGGAGGAACACTGCAAACCAATATCACTGGTGTGTGTGTGGAGAGCTCGCAGTGTCTCGGCTGCACTGGGTTTGCCCCCGCTCACGGCGTGTGTGCTTTCCCAGTCTGCCCTGCTCAGGCTTCAGGTTACTCTGCCGGGAGTGGGCCCTGAGATGCGTGCACTTCCATGTCTACGCTGCTCAGGTTCAGGTTCCCGGGTCCTCCACAAAGCCACAGACTCGGTTGGGCCCTTGGTTTGTACCGATCCCGGTCAGAGCAGCTCAGGCAGCCACGTTTTTGGCGAGTGCACTCTCCCCTGTTGGGGCGGTGCAGCTTATCACCTCCCTGGTCCCCGTCTCGGTTTCTGGGCACGCCTGGTTCCGGTGTGCCTTGTGTCAGTTCTGGGGAGCTGGTCTCTGGCTGCGACCCTCCCGTCGGATGTCAACCCTCTGGGATCTCAGGCAGTCTTTGCTTAGAAACTGGAAGCCTGTTTGCAGTTTGGTAGGGGGTGCCCTCTCTGGGGCCGAGTTTGCCCCTTTCCGGCTCTGGCTGGCCCCGCCTGCCCACTGCGTCTGGCGGGGGACGGGGCGGTACGCAGCCAGCTAGCTCTCCTCTGGTATTGCTCAGTCCTTTGTTCTGTGAGCGGGCTGGCAGTGCCTTATATTTGGGCTTTTCGCAAGATAGTTTTCTCTCTCTCTCTTTGGCTATCCCACAGTTTAGGTTGCTGTCTCACGTTAGCTCCCTCAGATTGCCCTCAGGGCATTTGGGCCCAATCCTTACCCTAAGCAGTGCCGCCCGCTCCTCTCCGTTCAGCCCTCACTTGCTGGTGGCAGATGCGAGCATATGGGGGGCTTCGCTGGGAGTTGCCTTTAGTCACGTAATCTGTGGGTTTTATTTATTTATTTTTCCTCCTGGTTATGTTGCCCTCCGAGATTCGAAAACTTCCCCCAAACCCACTGGTGAGAGGGTTTCCTGGTGTTTGGAAACTTCTCCTCTTTTTCGACTCCCTCCCCGGGATGGGTCTCCGTCCCTAACTCTTTTGTCTCACTTTTTATCTTTTATATTTTGTCCTACTTCCTTTCGAAGACAATGGGTTGTTTTTCTGGATGCCTGATTCTGGATGCTTGATGTCTTCTGCCAGGAGAAGGCAATGGCAGCCCACTCCAGTACTCTTGCCTGGAAAATCCCATGGACAGAGGAGCCTGGTAGGCTGCAGTCCATGGGGTTGCGAAGAGTTGGACACGACTGAGTGACTTCACTTTCACTTTTCACTTTCATGCATTGGAGAAGGAAATGGCAACCCACTCCAGTGTTCTTGCCTGTAGAATCCCAGGGACCGGGGAGCCTGGTGGGCCGCCGTCTATGGGGTTGCACAGAGTCGGACATGACTGAAGCGACTTAGCAGCAGATGTCCTCTGCCAGCGTTTAGAAGTTGTTTTGTGAAGTTTGTTCAGCATTCAGATGTTCTTTCAATAAATTTGTGGGGGAGAGAGTGGTCTCCCTGTTCTATTCCTCAGCCATCTTCCGTCGCTTCTGAGTCCCTTTTCTTTTCCTTTTTTGTCTTATGCTTTGAGAAGCGAGGCGGGTGTGAGGGGATCAATGGGTCATCACATCTCACACTGCTTCTCTGGACTGATGGCACTGATCCCAGCCATGACTGATCACCTGGGATGCTAGTGAGAGAGGTCATCTTCTCTCTTAGTCTTCTGTTCAGTCTGAGCTAAACAGGCTAAAAACAGCCTTTTTATGGAAATTCTATTTCTTCATTATCCACGTACCACCCAGCAGGATACTAGCATTGCTTCATAATGCTCAAGATTTTAAGTCAGAATCTTGCTTTCTGTGGTCAGAAAGGAAGCAGCTAAGCTTGCTGAGGTGGAATTGGAATCAAGAGACCCAGACATCTAGATCAGCAGACAAGGGACCACAAATCATAGAACTACAGTGAGTCTATCTCTGACTTAAGAGGTGGAACTCAAGGCAGGAAGCAAAGGCTTTAACGAGGTGAGGACCCTCAGGAAGAGGATAAGCTCCCACACAATTCAGTACAGGCTGCCTCAGGTCATCAGAAGGCTGGAGGTGGGTAGGGAAGCCAGGCGGAGTGGTTGAAGGTCATCAGGTTAATCTTGCTTCCTTGCGGACTTATTAAGAAAAGAATTCGATAGACTGTGCTCTGGGTCTCAGTCTGAGTCCCTGTGGGAGCTAGGTGGAGGGTTGCTTACACCCTTCACAGAGAGAGGTGCTTATGTCTTGGCACTGGCCTCCTAAAGACACAGCACCCTTCTGAGGGAGCTACAGGTGAGGTTAGCAGAGAAGAGTGATGACCAACCCAAGGCAAATGATGGTAGGGGACTTGGTTTTGTTCAATGTGTCTGAAAAGGTCAGATGTGGAAGAGGCCATTTCCAAATTTTAAGGAACATATAGAACATGTGACGTGGAAGGGGGCTTTGGGTTGGATGGTAGAATTCAAGCAACAGGGATGAGAGGAAGGGACAGGGCAGGCATCACCATTTCAGGCAGAAGGATGTGAGTGAGCAAAGAGGAGGCTGACTAGGATCTGAGGCCACCGGGTTGTGGGGGCTGAGGGTCAGAAGAGGCATGAGAGGGCTGGTTCAGATCTTCCTTAAACTTGACTCCTTACAGCAGCTTCATCAGAGTGTGTGTGTCAGAGGGAGCACCCTGAACTTCCATTCTAATGACCCCCACCCTAGATAGGAAAGGTCTGAGGCTGCTTTCCTAAGAATATAAATCCAGCCTGGGTCCTTCTCTGGGACACAGAAAGTTTGGAAAGGCTAAAAACAGTACAGATTCCTCTTCCCACTCCACAGGAGGCAGATCGGAGGTCCATGAACTGAAGCTGAGGTTAGTGCTAGTGATCAGGAACAAGGGATGGGGCACAGGGAATAATGTACACTGGATACTCCCCCAATGTACATACAGACACACACACACAATGCCCAACACACAACTTTTTCCCTACACAGGGTGCAAAGCAAAACTCAGGACAGTCCTTTATGGACTCCCACCTACCCATGTGGCTTCCATAGACTCCCAAATCAGCACCCAGCAACAAGATCCTAACCTCTTCCTCCATGGTCTGGTAAATATCTTCCACATAGTCCCCATGCCTGTGCTTATGTCCTCAGAAAGATATACACCACCACACAGGAGAGGCTGTGGGGATTGTTATGTGTAGGAAGGTCCTCTTTGGAAAGCTTCAGGACAAGAGGGGCTAGACACTGAGTCGATGATGGAAGAAGAGGATTCATTCAGTAGGGTGAGGATCCTGAGTGGGAGGGCAGCTTGGGGAGGTGTCAGAGGATGTCAGAAGGACATCCTCTGTGTACTCAGAGAGTCAGCAGCAGGAAAGTCAGAGTAACACAGACCAGGGGCAGCTGGAGCCGAACCAGAGCTGGGAGAGGCAGGTGTCTGCAGGAATCAGGCTCTGAGTGGAGGTGTCCTAGGAGTGCCGAGTCTCCTTCCTCCAATTAAATTATCTTCATGGGCTCACTTTCTGGCTTGTGGACCTCACTGCACACTCTAAGAGGCTCCTTTTCTTTAAATATGTTCACCAATTACCTATGAATGAAAGACAGAGAGTTTCAAAAGAGCTGAGAGAGGCCCCAGAGTGATCCACATGGAACCAATGCTGCTGACATGAACTGCATGTGAATTCCCCCAAAGTGATCAGCTCTACATTGGCCCCAAGCTTTAAATTTTCTTTGTAAATACCACTGACCACATGGTGAGAGACAGCAGGGCCAAGAACAGCAAATGACTGGGTTGACAGACGTAGGAGAAAGACCTATGAGAGCCCAGGCTGGGCACAGCTCCCAGTTCTCACCTTGTATGTGGCCTCTCCAGATGCCTGCTGGCTCAGCTCTGCATACTGGTCTCCACCATCATTATCCCTCTCATTCTCCTGAAATTCTATACCTGAGTCATACACAGAGTGAAGCTTGAACCTTGGCCTTGAAAACATGTACCTTCCCCCATGGCAATGAACCCCAAGGCCAAGCCCACACCCACCTTCCCCTTCCCCAGAGATAATCCTTGAGCAGCAAAATGCAGGAGGAAGGCAGCCAAGGGTTCAGTGGGGCAGGGGTGGGATGTGGGGCAGGAAGGAGACGTGAAACATGCCTCTTCCAGTCTCTATCTTCCTCTTCTTCCCACGTGTCTTCCAAAGGAACAGTCCAAATGCAGAGATCAACAGCATAACCACAACAGCCTTTATGATGCATGGCAGGGAGTCAGCACTGACCTGTCCATGTGAATCTGTTTTCCTCACACAGAGGGAATGAAGAAAGTTAAGGAAAGACAGAACTTGTAATACCCATTGCCAAGGGGAGATATGGAAATAGGAGATGGTGAAGTCTGAGTGAAAAAGGAAGGAGTGAGGCAGTATCTTTCATTCACCCAGGTCCTGAGCTCCTGCTTGATGCCAGGGATGCTGAGAGGAGCAAGCCAGAGTCACACAGGGGAAAGACTGAAAATACCAAAGTCTTCCAGCCAGAGAGATGGCAGTGCCATAGAAGTTTATACCTTGTACACTGGTCTT
>JAGTYA010000631.1:0-20674 GCA_024291935.2 Okapia johnstoni | reverse complement strand
AAACTGCCTTCCCGGCTAGCCCTTTCCAGTCCAGGGTGATTTTCAGCACAGCCGAATGCGACCTAGTAGTAACCAGATCCCTCTGACACAGAGCACACATGGGGCAATAGCTCTGAGGAGTGTTCCTTGAGGTTCCCTGGCTTGGGGACGCCCTACCTGGGCGGTGGGGCCTAGGCACTGTGGCCTCTTCCACTGAATTTTAAGGTAGCACGTTCTAGCCCCTTGTGATTTTCAGCCAAAGGCAGCCTGGCAGGGTCTCTTCTTTAGAGTCATAAAATGTAGCCCAAGGGAGTGCTTATCCAATCTTCCCTGGCGAAACAGTTGCTTGCTGTTATGAAGGCACAACAATGGGTTTGCCTCCAGGCCTCAGTTTCCTAGTCAGAACAGACCTAGTAGTCTCCAGAGCTCTCTGCTACAGAGCACACATGGGGCAATAGCTCTGAGCAGTGTTCCTTGAGGTTCCCTGGCTTGGGGAAGCCCTACCCGGGCGGTGCGGCCTAGGCACTGTGGCCTCTTCCACTGACTTTCCACGTAGCACTTTCCAGCCACTTGTGATTTTCAGCCCCAGTGCAGCCTGGCAGGGTCTCTTCCTTAGCCCAAGGGAGTGCTTATCCAATCTTCCTTGGCGAAACAGGTGTTTGCTGTTAAGAAGTCACAACAATGGGTTTGCCTCCAGGCCTCAGGATCCTAGTCAGACCAGGCCTATTCTCCAGAGCTCTGTGCTACAGAGCACACATGGGGCATTAGCTCTGAGGAGGATGCCTTGATGTTCACGGGCTTGGGGAAGCCCTACCGGGGCGGTGGGGCCTAGGCAAAATGGCCCCTACCAGTGACATTCCAGGTAGCACTTTCCAGCCCCTTGTGATTTTCAACCAAATGGAGCCTGGCAGGGTCTATTCCTTAGAGTCATAAAAGATAGCCCAAGGGAGTGCTTATTCAGGCTTCCCTGGTGCAAGAGGTGTTTGTGTGTTAAGTAGCCACAACAATGGGTCTGCTCCCAGGGCCTCAGTTTCCCAGTCAGAACAGACCTACTCTCCATAGCTCTCTGATACAGAGCACACATGGGGCAATAGCTCTGAGGAGTGTTCCTTGAGGTTCCCTGGCTTGGGGAAGCCCTACCCGGGGTGGTGGGTCTAGGCACTGTGGCCTCTTCCACTGACTTTCCACGTAGCACTTTCCAGCCACTTGTGATTTTCAGCCAAAGGCAGCCTGGCAGGGTCTCTTCCTTAGAGTCATAAAAGGTAGCCCAAGGGAGTGCTTATTAAAGCTTCCCTGGTGCAAGAGGTGTTTGTCTGTTAAGAAGCCACAGCAATGGGTCAGCCTCCGAGGCCCTCAGTTTCCAGTCAGAACAGACCTAGTAGTCTCCAGAGCCCTCTGCTACAGAGCACACATGGGGCAATAGCTCTGAGGAGTGTTCCTTGAGGTTCCCCCTGGCTTGGGGAAGCCCTACCCGGGCGGTGGGGCCTAGGCACTGTGGCCTCTTCCACTGAATTTTAAGGTAGCACTTTCCAGCCCCTTGTGATTTTCAGCCAAAGGCAGCCTGGCAGGGTCTCTTCTTTAGAGTCATAAAAGGTAGCCCAAGGGAGTGCTTATTCAATCTTCCCTGGTGCAAGAGGTGTTTGTCTGTTAAGAAGCCACAACAATGGGTCAGCCTCCAGGGCCTCAGTTTCCTAGTCAGAACAGACCTAGTAGTCCAGAGCTCTCTGCTACAGAGCACACATGGGGCAATAGCTCTGAGGAGTGTTCCTTGAGGTTCCCTGGCTTGGGGAAGCCCTACCCGGGCGGTGGGGCCTAGGCACTGTGGCCTCTTCCACTGACTTTCCACGTAGCACTTTCCAGCCCCTTGTGATTTTTCAGCCCCAAGGCAGCCTGGCAGGGTCTCTTCCTTAGAGTCATAAAAGGTAGCCCAAGGGAGTGCTTATCCAATCTTCCCTGGTGCAAACAGGTGTTTGTTTGTTTAAGAAGTCACAACAATGGGTTTGCCTCCAGGCCTCAGTTTCCTAGTCAGAACAGACCTAGTAGTCTCCAGAGCTCTCTGCTACAGAGCACACATGGGGCAATAGCTCTGAGGAGTGTTCCTTGAGGTTCCCTGGCTTGGGGAAGCCCTACCCGGGCGGTGGGGCCTAGGCACTGTGGCCTCTTCCACTGACTTTCCAGTAGCACTTTCCAGCCCCTTGTGATTTTTTCAGCCAAATGCAGCCTGGCAGGGTCTCTTCTTCCTTAGAGTCATAAAAGGTAGCCCAAGGGAGTGCTTATTCAATCTCCCTGGTGCAAAACAGGTGTTTGTGTGTTAAGAAGCCACAACAATGGGTCTGCCTCCAGGCCCTCAGTTTCCCAGTCAGAACAGACCTAGTTCTCCAGAGCTCTCTGCTACAGAGCACACATGGGGCAATAGCTCTGAGGAGTGTTCCTTGAGGTTCCCTGGCTTGGGGAAGCCCTACCCGGGCAGTGGGGGCCTAGGCACTGTGGCCTCTTCCACTGACTTTCCACGTAGCACTTTCCAGCCCCTTGTGATTTTCAGCCAAAGGCAGCCTGGCAGGGTCTCTTCCTTAGAGTCATAAAAGGTAGCCCAAGGGAGTGCTTATTCAAGCTTCCCTGGTGCAAGAGGTGTTTGTGTGTTAAGAAGCCACAACAATGGGTCAGCTCCCAGGTCCTCAGTTTCCAGTCAGAACAGACCTAGTAGTCTCCAGAGCTCTCTGACACAGAGCACACATGGGGCAATAGCTCTGAGGAGTGTTCCTTGAGGTTCCCTGGCTTGGGGAAGCCCTACCCGGGCGGTGGGGCCTAGGCACTGTGGCCTCTTCCACTGACTTTTTCCACGTAGCACTTTCCAGCCCCTTGTGATTTTCAGCCAAAGGCAGCCTGGCAGGGTCTCTTCTTTAGAGTCATAAAAAGGTAGCCCAAGGGAGTGCTTATCCAAAGCTTCCCTGGGCGAAACAGGTGTTTGCTGTTATTAAGAAGGCACAACAATGGGTTTGCCTCCAGGCCTCAGTTTCCTAGTCAGAACAGACCTAGTAGTCTCCAGAGAGCTCTCTGCTACAGAGCACACATGGGGCAATAGCTCTGAAAGAGTTCCTTGAGTTTCCCTGGCTTGGGGACGCCCTACCCGGGCGGTGGGGCCTAGGCACTGTGGCCTCTTCCACTGACTTTCCACGTAGCACTTTCCAGCCACTTGTGATTTTCAGCCCCAGTGCAGCCTGGCAGGGTCTCTTCCTTAGCCCAAGGGAGTGCTTATCCAATCTTCCTTGGCGAAACAGGTGTTTGCTGTTAAGAAGTCACAACAATGGGTTTGCCTCCAGGCCAGGATCAGTTTCCAGTCAGAGGCCTAGGCTCCAGAGCTCTGTGCTACAGAGCACACATGGGGCATTAGCTCTGAGGAGGATGCCTTGATGTTCACGGGCTTGGGGAAGCCCTACCGGGGCAGTGGGGCCTAGGCAAAATGGCCCCTACCAGTGACATTCCAGGTAGCACTTTCCAGCCCCTTGTGATTTTCAACCAAATGGAGCCTGGCAGGGTCTATTCCTTAGAGTCATAAAAGATAGCCCAAGGGAGTGCTTATTCAGGCTTCCCTGGTGCAAGAGGTGTTTGTGTGTTAAGTAGCCACAACAATGGGTCTGCTCCCAGGCCTCAGTTTCCCAGTCAGAACAGACCTACTCTCCATAGCTCTCTGATACAGAGCACACACACATGGGGCAATAGCTCTGAGGAGTGTTCCTTGAGGTTCCCTGGCTTGGGGAAGCCCTACCCGGGTGGTGCAGTCTAGGCACTGTGGCCTCTTCCACTGACTTTCCACGTAGCACTTTCCAGCCACTTGTGATTTTCAGCCAAAGGCAGCCTGGCAGGGTCTCTTCCTTAGAGTCATAAAAGGTAGCCCAAGGGAGTGCTTATTCAAGCTTCCCTGGGGCAAGAGGTGTTTGTCTGTTAAGAAGCCACAGCAATGGGTCTGTTCCGAGGTCCTCAGTTTCCAGTCAAAACAGACCTAGTAGTCTCCAGAGCCCTCTGCTACAGAGCACACATGGGGCAATAGCTCTGAGGAGTGTTCCTTGAGGTTCCCTGGCTTGGGGAAGCCCTACCCGGGGGGTGGGGGGGGGCTAGGCACTGTGGCCTCTTCCACTGAATTTTCCAGGTAGCACTTTCCAGCCCCTTGTGATTTTCAGCCAAAGGCAGCCTGGCAGGGTCTCTTCCTTAGAGTCATAAAAGGTAGCCCAAGGGAGTGCTTATTAAAGCTTCCCTGGTGCAAGAGGTGTTTGTCTGTTAAGAAGCCACAACAATGGGTCAGTTCCGAGGCCTCAGTTTCCAGTCAGAACAGACCTAGTAGTAACTCCAGAGCTCTCTGCTACAGAGCACACATGGGGGGCATAGCTCTGAGGAGTGTTCCTTGAGGTTCCCTGGCTTGGGGACGCCCTACCCGGGCGGTGGGGGGGCCTAGGCACTGTGGCCTCTTCCACTGAATTTTAAGGTAGCACTTTCTAGCCCCTTGTGATTTTCAGCCAAAGGCAGCCTGGCAGGGTCTCTTCTTTAGAGTCATAAAAAATGTAGCCCAAGGGAGTGCTTATCCAATCTTCCTTGGCGAAACAGGTGTTTGCTGTTATGAAGGCACAACAACAATGGGTTTGCCTCCAGGCCTCAGTTTCCTAGTCAGAACAGACCTAGTAGTCTCCAGAGCTCTCTGCTACAGAGCACACATGGGGCAATAGCTCTGAGGAGTGTTCCTTGAGGTTCCCTGGCTTGGGGAAGCCCTACCCGGGGTGCGGCCTAGGCACTGTGGCCTCTTCCACTGACTTTCCACGTAGCACTTTCCAGCCACTTGTGATTTTCAGCCAAAGGCAGCCTGGCAGGGTCTCTTCCTTAGAGTCATAAAAGGTAGCCCAAGGGAGTGCTTATCCAATCTTCCCTGGCGAAACAGGTGTTTGTGTGTTAAGAAGTAAGTCACAACAATGGGTTTGCCTCCAGGCCTCAGTTTCCTAGTCAGAACAGACCTAGTAGTCTCCAGAGCTCTCTGCTACAGAGCACACATGGGGCAATAGCTCTGAGGAGTGTTCCTTGAGGTTCCCTGGCTTGGGGAAGCCCTACCCGGGGGTGGGGCCCCTAGGCACTGGGGCCCCTTCCACTGACATTTTAAGGTAGCACTTTCCAGCCCCTTGTTGATTTTTTTCAGCAAAGGCAGCCTGGCAGGGTCTATTCCTAGAGAGTCATAAAAGGTAGCCCAAGGGAGTGCTTATTCAGGCTTCCCTGGTGCAAGAGGTGTTTGTGTGTTAAGTTGCCACAACAATGGGTCTGCTCCCAGGGCCTCAGTTTCCCAGTCAGAACAGACCTACTCTCCATAGCTCTCTGATACAGAGCACACATGGGGCAATAGCTCTGAGGAGTGTTCCTTGAGGTTCCCTGGCTTGGGGAAGCCCTACCCGGGTGGTGCAGTCTAGGCACTGTGGCCTCTTCCACTGACTTTCCACGTAGCACTTTCCAGCCACTTGTGATTTTCAGCCAAAGGCAGCCTGGCAGGGTCTCTTCTTTAGAGTCATAAAAGGTAACCCAATGGAGTGCTTATCCAATCTTCCCTGGCGAAACAGTTGTTTGCTGTTATGAAGGCACAACAATGGGTTTGCCTCCAGGCCTCAGTTTCCTAGTCAGAACAGACCTAGTAGTCTCCAGAGCTCTTTGCTACAGAGCACACATGGGGCAATAGCTCTGAAGAGTGTTCCTTGAGGTTCCCTGGCTTGGAGAAGCCCTACCCGGGCGGTGGGGCCTAGGCACTGTGGCCTGATCCACTGAATTTTAAGGTAGCCCTTTCCAGCCCCTTGTGATTTTCAGCCAAAGGCAGCCTGGCAGGGTCTCTTCCTTAGAGTCATAAAAGGTAGCCCAAGGGAGTGCTTATTCAAGCTTCCCTGGTGCAACAGGTGTTTGTCTGTTATGAAGCCACATCAATGGGTCTGATCCCAGGGCCTCAGTTTTCCAGTTAGAACAGACCTAGTCTCCAGAGCTCTCTGCTACAGAGCACACATGGGGCAATAGCTCTGAGGAGTGTTCCTTGAGGTTCCCTGGCTTGAGGAACGGGCGATGCGGCCTAGGCACTGTGGCCTCTGCCACTGACTTTCCACGTAGCACTTTCCAGACTCTTCTGATTTTCAGCCCCAGTGCAGCCTGGCAGGGTCTCTTCCTTAGAGTCATAAAAGGTAGCCCAAGGGAGTGCTTATTCAATCTTCCTTGGTGAAACAGGTGTTTGCTTTTAAGAAGTCACAACAATGGGTTTGCCTCCAGGCCTCAGTGTCCTAGTCAGACCATGCCTATTCTCCGGAGCTCTGTGCTACAGAGCACACATGGGGCATTAGCTCTGAGGAGGGTGCCTTGATGTTCACGGGCTTGGGGAAGCCCTATCGGGGCGGTGGAGCCTAGGCAAATTGGCCCCTACCACTGACATTCCAGGTAGCACTTTCCAGTCCCTTGTGATTTTCAACCAAATAGAGCCTGGCAGTGTCTATTCCTTAGAGTCATAAAAGATAGCCCAAGGGACTGCTTATTCAGGCTTCCCTGGTGCAAGAGATGTTTGTCTGTTAAGTAGCCACAACAATGGGTCTGCTCCTAGGACCTCAGTTTCCCAGTACGAACAGACGTAGTCTCCAGAGCTCTCTGCTATAGAGCACACATGGTGCAATATCTCTGAGAAATGTTCCTTGAGGTTCCCCAGCTTTGGAAAGCCCTACCCGGGCGGTGGGGCCTAGGAACTGTGGCCTCTTCCACTGACTTTCCAGGTAGCACTTTCCAGCCCTTTGTGAATTTCAGCCAAAGGCAGTCTGGCAGGCTCTATTCCTTAAACTCATAAAAGGTAGCCCAAAGGAGTGGTTATTTCAGGCTTCTCTGGTGCTAGAGGTGTTTCTCTGTAAAGAAGCCACAACAATGGACCTGTTCCCAGGGCCTCAGTTTCCTAGTCAGAACAGAGCTAGTAGTCTCCAGAGCTGGCTGCTATAGAGCACACATGGGGCAATAGCTCTGAGGAGTGTTCCTTGAAGTTCCCCGGCTTGGGGAAACCCTACCCGGGCGGTGGGGCCTAGGCACTGTGGCCTCTTCCACTGACTTCCAGGTAGCACTTTCCAGTCCCTTCTGATGTTCAACCAAAGGCAGCCTGGCAGGGTCTATTCCTTAGACTCATAAAAGGTAGCCCAAAGGAGTGCATATTCAGGCTTCCCTGGTACTAGAGGTGTTTGTCTGTTAAGAAGCCACAACAATGGATCTGCTCCTAGGGCATCAGTTTCCCAGTCAGAACAGACCTAGTCTCCAGAGCTCTCTGCTATAGAGCACACATTGGTCAATATCTCTGTGGAGTGTTCCTTGTGGTTCCCTGGCTTGGGGAAGCCCTACCCGGGCGGTGGGGCCTAGGCACTGTGGCCTCTTCCACTGACTTTCCAGGTAGCACTTTCCAGCCCCTTGTAATTTTCAGGCAAAGGCAGCCTGGCAGGGTCTCTTCCTTAGAGTCAGAAAAGGTAGCCCATGGGAGTGCTTATGCAAGCTTCCCTGGTACAACAGGTGTTTGTCTGTTAAGAAGCCACAACAATGGGTCTGCTCCAGGGCCTCAGATTCACAGTCAGAACAGACCTAGTCTCCAGAGCTCTCTGCTACAGAGCACACATGGGGCAATAGCTCTGAGGAGTGTTCCTTGAGTTTCCCTGGCTTGGAGAAGCCCTACCCAGGCGGTGGGGCCTAGGCACTGTGTCCTCTTCCACTGAATTTTAAGGTAGCCCTTTCCAGCCCCTTGTGATTTTCAGCCACAGGCAGCCTGGCAGGGTCTCTTCCTTAGAGTCAGAAAAGGTAGCCCATGGGAGTGCTTATTCAAGCTTCCCTGGTGCAACAGATGTTTGTCTGTTAAGAAGCCACAACAATGGGTCTGATCCCAGCGCCTCAGTTTCCCAGTCAGAACAGACCTAGATCCAGAGCTGTCTGCTACAGAGCACACATGGGGCAATAGCTCTGAGGACTGCTCCTTGAGGTTCCCTGGCTTGGGGAAGCCCTACCCGGGCAGTTCGGCCTAGGCACTGTGGCCTCTGCCACTGACTTTCCACGTAGCACTCTCCAGCCACTTGTGGTTTTCAGCCCCATTGAAGCCTGGCAGGATCTCTTCCTTAGAGTCATAAAAGGTAGCCCAAGGGAGTGCTTATCCAATCTTCCTTGGCGAAACAGGTGTTTGCTGTTAAGAAGTCACAACAATGGGTTTACCTCCATGCCTCAGTGTCATAGTAAGACCAGGCCTATTCTCCAGAGCTCTGTGCTACAGAGCACACATGGGGCATTAGCTCTGAGGAGGGTGCCTGGATGTTCACGGGCTTGGGGAAGCCCTACCGGGGCGGTGGGGCCTAGGCAAAATGGCCCCTACCACTGACATTCCAGGTAGCACTTTCCAGCCCCTTGTGATTTTCAACCAAATAGAGCCTGGAAGGGTCTATTCCTTAGAGTCACAAAAGGTAGCCCAATGGAGTGCTTATTCAAGCTTCCCTGGTGCAAGAGATGTTTGTCTGTTAAGTAGCCACAACAATGGGTCTGCTCCTAGGGCCTCAGTTTCCCAGTCCGAACAGACCTAGTCTCCAGAGCTCTCTGCTATAGAGCACACATGGTGCTATATCTCTGAGAAATGTTCCTTGAGGTTCCCCGGCTTTGGAAAGCCCTACCCGGCCGGTGGGGCCTAGGAACTGTGGCCTCTTCCACTGACTTTCCAGGTAGCACTTTCCAGCCCCTTGTGATTTTCAGCCAAAGGCAGCCTGGCAGGGTCTCTTCCTTAGAGTCATAAAAGGTAGCCCAACGGAGTGCTTATTAAAGCTTCCCTGGTGCAAGAGGTGTTTGTCTGTTAAGAAGCCACAGCAATGGGTCAGTTCCGAGGTCCTCAGCTTCCAGTCAAAACAGACCTAGTAGTAACCAGATCCCTCTGACACAGAGCACACATGGGGCAATAGCTCTGAGGAGTGTTCCTTGAGGTTCCCTGTCTTGGGGACGCCCTACCCGGGCGGTGGGGCCTAGGCACTGTGGCCTCTTCCCTCTGAATTTTTAAGGTAGCACGTTCTAGCCCCTTGTGATTTTCAGCCAAAGGCAGCCTGGCAGGGTCTCTTCTTTAGAGTCATAAAATGTAGCCCAAGGGAGTGCTTATCCAATCTTCCCTGGCGAAACAGTTGTTTCCTGTTATGAAGGCACAACAATGGGTTTGCCTCCAGGCCTCAGTTTCCTAGTCAGAACAGACCTAGTAGTCTCCAGAGCTCTCTGCTACAGAGCACACATAGGGCAATAGCTCTGAGCAGTGTTCCTTGAGGTTCCCTGGTTTGGGGAAGCCCTACCCGGGCGGTGCGGCCTAGGCACTGTGGCCTCTTCCACTGACTTTCCACGTAGCACTTTCCAGCCACTTGTGATTTTCAGCCCCAGTGCAGCCTGGCAGGGTCTCTTCCTTAGAGTCATAAAATGTAGCCCAAGGGAGTGCTTATCCAATCTTCCTTGGCGAAACAGGTGTTTGCTGTTAAGAAGTCACAACAATGGGTTTGCCTCCAGGCCTCAGACCAGGCCTATTCTCCAGAGCTCTGTGCTACAGAGCACACATGGGGCATTAGCTCTGAGGAGGATGCCTTGATGTTCATGGGCTTGGGGAAGCCCTACCGGGGTGGGGCCTAGGCAAAATGGCCCCTACCAGTGACATTCCAGGTAGCACTTTCCAGCCCCTTGTGATTTTCAAGCAAATGGAGCCTGGCAGGGTCTATTCCTTAGAGTCATAAAAGATAGCCCAAGGGAGTGCTTATTCAGGCTTCCCTGGTGCAAGAGGTGTTTGTGTGTTAAGTAGCCACAACAATGGGTCTGCTCCCAGGGCCTCAGTTTCCCAGTCAGAACAGACCTACTCTCCATAGCTCTCTGATACAGAGCACACATGGGGCAATAGCTCTGAGGAGTGTTCCTTGAGGTTCCCTGGCTTGGGGAAGCCCTACCCGGGCGGTGGGGCCTAGGCACTGTGGCCTCTTCCACTGAATTTCCAGGTAGCACTTTCCAGCCCCTTGTGATTTTCAACCAAAGGCAGCCTGGCAGGGTCTCTTCCTTAGAGTCATAAAAGGTAGCCCAAGGGAGTGCTTATTAAAGCTTCCCTGGTGCAAGAGGTGTTTGTCTGTTAAGAAGCCACAGCAATGGGTCAGTTCCGAGGTCCTCAGTTTCCAGTCAAAACAGACCTAGTAGTAACCAGAGCCCTCTGACACACAGAGCACACATGGGGCAATAGCTCTGAGGAGTGTTCCTTGAGGTTCCCTGGCTTGGGGACGCCCTACCCGGGCGGTGGGGCCTAGGCACTGTGGCCTCTTCCACTGAATTTTAAGGTAGCACTTTCTAGCCCCTTGTGATTTTCAGCCAAAGGCAGCCTGGCAGGGTCTCTTCTTTTAGAGTCATAAAAGGTAGCCCAAGGGAGTGCTTATTCAATCTTCCCTGGCGAAACAAGAGGTGTTTGTCTGTTATGAAGGCACAACAATGGGTCTGCCTCCAGGCCTCAGTTTCCTAGTCAGAACAGACCTAGTAGTCTCCAGAGCTCTCTGCTACAGAGCACACATGGGGCAATAGCTCTGAGGAGTGTTCCTTGAGGTTCCCTGGCTTGGGGAAGCCCTACCCGGGCGGTGGGGCCCTAGGCACTGTGGCCTCTTCCACTGACTTTCCACGTAGCACTTTCCAGCCCCTTGTGATTTTCAGCCCCAGGCAGCCTGGCAGGGTCTCTTCCTTAGAGTCATAAAAGGTAGCCCAAGGGAGTGCTTATTCCAATCTTCCCTGGGCGCAAAACAGGTGTTTGTCTGTTAAGAAGCCACAACAATGGGTGGGTTTGCCTCCAGGCCTCAGTTTCCTAGTCAGAACAGACCTAGTAGTCTCCAGAGCTCTCTGCTACAGAGCACACATGGGGCAATAGCTCTGAGGAGTGTTGCCTTGAGGTTCCCTGGCTTGGGGAAGCCCTACCCGGGGCAGTGGGGCCTAGGCACTGTGGCCTCTTCCACTGACTTTCCAGTAGCACTTTCCAGCCCCTTGTGATTTTCAGCCAAATGCCAGCCTGGCAGGGTCTCTTCCTTAGAGTCATAAAAGGTAGCCCAAGGGAGTGCTTATTCAAGCTTCCCTGGTGCAACAGGTGTTTGTGTGTTAAGAAGCCACAACAATGGGTCTGCTCCCAGGTCCTCAGTTTCCCAGTCAGAACAGACCTAGTAGTCTCCAGAGCTCTCTGATACAGAGCACACATGGGGCAATAGCTCTGAGGAGTGTTCCTTGAGGTTCCCTGGCTTGGGGAAGCCCTACCCGGGCGGTGGGGCCTAGGCAGGCACTGTGGCCTCTTCCACTGACTTTCCACGTAGCACTTTCCAGCCACTTGTGATTTTCAGCCCCAAGGCAGCCTGGCAGGGTCTCTTCCTTAGAGTCATAAAAGGTAGCCCAAGGGAGTGCTTATTCAAATCTTCCCTGGTGCAACAGGTGTTTGTCTGTTAAGAAGCCACAACAATGGGTCAGCCTCCAGGCCTCAGTTTCCAGTCAGAACAGACCTAGTAGTCTCCAGAGCTCTCTGCTACAGAGCACACATGGGGCAATAGCTCTGAGGAGTGTTCCTTGAGGTTCCCTGGCTTGGGGAAGCCCTACCCGGGCGGTGGGGCCTAGGCACTGTGGCCTCTTCCACTGACTTTTTTTCCGTAGCACTTTCCAGCCCCTTGTGATTTTCAGCCAAAGGCAGCCTGGCAGGGTCTCTTCCTTAGAGTCATAAAAGGTAGCCCAAGGGAGTGCTTATTCAATCTTCCCTGGTGCAAGAGGTGTTTGTGTGTTAAGTTAAGCCACACACAATGGGTTTGCCTCCCAGGCCTCAGTTTCCCAGTCAGAACAGACCTAGTAGTCTCCAGAGCTCTCTGCTACAGAGCACACATGGGGCAATAGCTCTGAGGAGTGTTCCTTGAGGTTCCCTGGCTTGGGGAAGCCCTACCCGGGCGGTGGGGCCTAGGCACTGTGGCCTCTTCCACTGACTTTCCACGTAGCACTTTCCAGCCCCTTGTGATTTTCAGCCAAAGGCAGCCTGGCAGGGTCTCTTCTTTAGAGTCATAAAAGGTAGCCCAAGGGAGTGCTTATCCAATCTTCCCTGGGCGCAAACAGGTGTTTGTGTGTTAAGAAGCACAACAATGGGGTTTGCCTCCAGGCCTCAGTTTCCTAGTCAGAACAGACCTAGTAGTCTCCAGAGCTCTCTGCTACAGAGCACACATGGGGCAATAGCTCTGAGGAGTGTTCCTTGAGGTTCCCTGGCTTGGGGAAGCCCCCTACCCGGGCGGTGGGGCCTAGGCACTAGGGCTGTGGCCTCTTCCACTGACTTTCCAGGTAGCACTTTCCAGCCCCTTGTGATTTTCAGCCAAAGGCAGCCTGGCAGGGTCTCTTCCTTAGAGTCATAAAAGGTAGCCCAAGGGAGTGCTTATTCAATCTTCCCTGGTGCAAAACAGGTGTTTGTGTGTTAAGAAGCCACAACAATGGGTCTGCCTCCAGGCCTCAGTTTCCTAGTCAGAACAGACCTAGTAGTCTCCAGAGCTCTCTGCTACAGAGCACACATGGGGCAATAGCTCTGAGGAGTGTTCCTTGAGGTTCCCTGGCTTGGGGAAGCCCTACCCGGGCGGTGGGGCCTAGGCACTGTGGCCTCTTCCACTGACTTTCCAGGTAGCACTTTCCAGCCCCTTGTGATTTTCAGCCAAAGGCAGCCTGGCAGGGTCTCTTCCTTAGAGTCATAAAAAAATAGCCCAAGGGAGTGCTTATCCAATCTTCCCTGGTGAAACAGTTGTTTGCTGTTAAGAAGGCACAAACAATGGGTTTGCCTCCAGGCCTCAGTTTCCCAGTCAGAACAGACCTAGTAGTCTCCAGAGCTCTCTGCTACAGAGCACACATGGGGCAATAGCTCTGAGGAGTGTTCCTTGAGGTTCCCTGGCTTGGGGAAGCCCTACCCGGGGGGTGGGGCTAGGCACTGTGGCCTCTTCCACTGACTTTCCAGGTAGCACTTTCCAGCCCCTTGTGATTTTCAGCCAAAGGCAGCCTGGCAGGGTCTCTTCCTTAGAGTCATAAAAGGTAGCCCAAGGGAGTGTGCTTATTAAATCTTCCCTGGTGCAAGAGGTGTTTGTGTGTTAAGAAGCCACAACAATGGGTCAGCCTCCAGGCCTCAGTTTCCTAGTCAGAACAGACCTAGTAGTAGTCTCCAGAGCTCTCTGCTACAGAGCACACACATGGGGGCAATAGCTCTGAGGAGTGTTCCTTGAGGTTCCCTGGCTTGGGGAAGCCCTACCCGGGGCGGTGGGGCCTAGGCACTAGGCACTGTGGGCCTCTTCCACTGACTTTTTAGGTAGCACTTTCCAGCCCCTTGTGATTTTCAGCCAAAGGCAGCCTGGCAGGGTCTCTTCCTTAGAGTCATAAAAGGTAGCCCAAGGGAGTGCTTATTCAATCTTCCCTGGTGCAAAGAGTTGTTTGTGTGTTAAGAAGCCACAACAATGGGTTTGCCTCCAGGCCTCAGTTTCCTAGTCAGAACAGACCTAGTAGTCTCCAGAGCTCTCTGCTACAGAGCACACATGGGGCAATAGCTCTGAGGAGTGTTCCTTGAGGTTCCCTGGCTTGGGGAAGCCCTACCCGGGCGGTGGGGCCTAGGCACTGTGGCCTCTTCCACTGACTTTCCACGTAGCACTTTCCAGCCACTTGTGATTTTCAGCCCCAGTGCAGCCTGGCAGGGTCTCTTCCTTAGAGTCATAAAAGGTAGCCCAAGGGAGTGCTTATCCAATCTTCCCTGGCGAAACAGGTGTTTGCTGTTAAGAAGTCACAACAATGGGGTTTGCCTCCAGGCCTCAGTTTCCTAGTCAGAACAGACCTATTCTCCAGAGCTCTGTGCTACAGAGCACACATGGGGCAATAGCTCTGAGGAGGATTCCTTGATGTTCCCTGGGCTTTGGGGAAGCCCTACCCGGGGCGGTGGGGCCTAGGCAAAATGGCCTCTACCACTGACATTCCAGGTAGCACTTTCCAGCCCCTTGTGATTTTCAGCCCAAATGGAGCCTGGCAGGGTCTCTTCCTTAGAGTCATAAAAGGTAGCCCAAGGGAGTGCTTATTCAGGCTTCCCTGGTGCAAGAGGTGTTTGTGTGTTAAGTAGCCACAACAATGGGTCTGCTCCCAGGGCCTCAGTTTCCCAGTCAGAACAGACCTACTCTCCCAGAGCTCTCTGATACAGAGCACACATGGGGCAATAGCTCTGAGGAGTGTTCCTTGAGGTTCCCTGGCTTGGGGAAGCCCTACCCGGGGGTGCAGTCTAGGCACTGTGGCCTCTTCCACTGACTTTCCACGTAGCACTTTCCAGCCACTTGTGATTTTCAGCCAAAGGCAGCCTGGCAGGGTCTCTTCCTTAGAGTCATAAAAGGTAGCCCAAGGGAGTGCTTATTCAATCTTCCCTGGCGCAAGAGGTGTTTGTTGTGTTAAGAAGCCACAACAATGGGTTTGCCTCCAGGCCTCAGTTTCCTAGTCAGAACAGACCTAGTAGTCTCCAGAGCTCTCTGCTACAGAGCACACATGGGGCAATAGCTCTGAGGAGTGTTCCTTGAGGTTCCCTGGCTTGGGGAAGCCCTACCCGGGCGGTGGGGGCTAGGCACTGTGGCCTCTTCCACTGAATTTCCAGGTAGCACTTTCCAGCCCCTTGTGATTTTCAGCCAAAGGCAGCCTGGCAGGGTCTCTTCCTTAGAGTCATAAAAGGTAGCCCAAGGGAGTGCTTATTATTAAGCTTCCCTGGTGCAAGAGGTGTTTGTCTGTTAAGAAGCCACAGCAATGGGTCAGTTCCGAGGTCCTCAGTTTCCAGTCAAAACAGACCTAGTAGTCTCCAGAGCCCTCTGACACAGAGCACACATGGGGCAATAGCTCTGAGGAGTGTTCCTTGAGGTTCCCTGGCTTGGGGACGCCCTACCCGGGCGGTGGGGCCTAGGCACTGGCCTCTTCTTCCACTGAATTTTTAGGTAGCACGTTCTAGCCCCTTGTGATTTTCAGCCAAAGGCAGCCTGGCAGGGTCTCTTCTTTAGAGTCATAAAAAAAGTAGCCCAAGGGAGTGCTTATCCAATCTTCCCTGGCGAAACAGGTGTTTGTGCTGTTATGAAGGCACAACAATGGGTTTGCCTCCAGGCCTCAGTTTCCTAGTCAGAACAGACCTAGTAGTCTCCAGAGCTCTCTGCTACAGAGCACACATGGGGCAATAGCTCTGAGCAGTGTTCCTTGAGGTTCCCTGGCTTGGGGAAGCCCTACCCGGGCGGTGCGGCCTAGGCACTGTGGCCTCTTCCACTGACTTTCCACGTAGCACTTTCCAGCCACTTGTGATTTTCAGCCCCAGTGCAGCCTGGCAGGGTCTCTTCCTTAGAGTCATAAAAGGTAGCCCAAGGGAGTGCTTATCCAATCTTCCTTGGCGAAACAGGTGTTTGCTGTTAAGTTAAGAAGTCACAACAATGGGTTTGCCTCCAGGCCTCAGGATCCTAGTCAGACCAGGCCCTATTCTCCAGAGCTCTGTGCTACAGAGCACACATGGGGCATTAGCTCTGAGGAGGATGCCTTGATGTTCACGGGCTTGGGGAAGCCCTACCGGGGCGGTGGGGCCTAGGCAAAATGGCCCCTACCAGTGACATTCCAGGTAGCACTTTCCAGCCCCTTGTGATTTTCAACCAAATGGAGCCTGGCAGGGTCTATTCCTTAGAGTCATAAAAGATAGCCCAAGGGAGTGCTTATTCAGGCTTCCCTGGTGCAAGAGGTGTTTGTGTGTTAAGTAGCCACAACAATGGGTCTGCTGCTCCCAGGGCCTCAGTTTCCCAGTCAGAACAGACCTACTCTCCATAGCTCTCTGATACAGAGCACACATGGGGCAATAGCTCTGAGGAGTGTTCCTTGAGGTTCCCTGGCTTGGGGAAGCCCTACCCGGGTGGTGCAGTCTAGGCACTGTGGCCTCTCTTCCACTGACTTTCCACGTAGCACTTTCCAGCCACTTGTGATTTTCAGCCAAAGGCAGCCTGGCAGGGTCTCTTCTTTAGAGTCATAAAAGGTAACCCAAGGGAGTGCTTATCCAATCTTCCCTGGCGAAACAGTTGTTTGCTGTTATGAAGGCACAACAATGGGTTTGCCTCCAGGGCCTCAGTTTCCTAGTCAGAACAGACCTAGTAGTCTCCAGAGCCCTCTGCTACAGAGCACACATGGGGCAATAGCTCTGAGGAGTGTTCCTTGAGGTTCCCTGGCTTGGGGAAGCCCTACCCGGGCGGTGGGGCCTAGGCACTGTGGCCTCTTCCACTGAATTTTTCCAGGTAGCACTTTCCAGCCCCTTGTGATTTTCAGCCAAAGGCAGCCTGGCAGGGTCTCTTCCTTAGAGTCATAAAAGGTAGCCCAAGGGAGTGCTTATTAAAGCTTCCCTGGTGCAAGAGGTGTTTGTCTGTTAAGAAGCCACAGCAATGGGTCAGTTCCCAGGTCCTCAGTTTCCAGTCAGTCAACAGACCTAGTAGTAACCAGATCCCTCTGACACAGAGCACACATGGGGCAATAGCTCTGAGGAGTGTTCCTTGAGGTTCCCTGGCTTGGGGACGCCCTACCCGGGCGGTGGGGGGGGCTAGGCACTGTGGCCTCTTCCACTGAATTTTAAGGTAGCACGTTCTAGCCCCTTGTGATTTTCAGCCAAAGGCAGCCTGGCAGGGTCTCTTCTTTAGAGTCATAAAATGTAGCCCAAGGGAGTGCTTATCCAATCTTCCCTGGCGAAAAACAGGTGTTTGCTGTTATGAAGGCACAACAATGGGTTTGCCTCCAGGCCTCAGTTTCCTAGTCAGAACAGACCTAGTAGTCTCCAGAGCTCTCTGCTACAGAGCACACATGGGGGGCAAGCTCTGAGCAGTGTTCCTTGAGGTTCCCTGGCTTGGGGAAGCCCTACCCGGGCGGTGCGGCCTAGGCACTGTGGCCTCTTCCACTGACTTTTCCACGTAGCACTTTCCAGCCACTTGTGATTTTCAGCCCCAGTGCAGCCTGGCAGGGTCTCTTCCTTAGAGTCATAAAAGGTAGCCCAAGGGAGTGCTTATCCAATCTTCCTTGGCGAAACAGGTGTTTGCTGTTAAGAAGTCACAACAATGGGTTTGCCTCCAGGCCTCAGGATCCTAGTCAGACCAGGCCTATTCTCCAGAGCTCTGTGCTACAGAGCACACATGGGGCATTAGCTCTGAGGAGGATGCCTTGATGTTCACGGGCTTGGGGAAGCCCTACCGGGGCGGTGGGGGCTAGGCAAAATGGCCCCTACCAGTGACATTCCAGGTAGCACTTTCCAGCCCCTTGTGATTTTCAACCAAATGGAGCCTGGCAGGGTCTATTCCTTAGAGTCATAAAAGATAGCCCAAGGGAGTGCTTATTCAGGCTTCCCTGGTGCAAGAGGTGTTTGTGTGTTAAGTAGCCACAACAATGGGTCTGCTCCCAGGGCCTCAGTTTCCCAGTCAGAACAGACCTACTCTCTCATAGCTCTCTGATACAGAGCACACATGGGGCAATAGCTCTGAGGAGTGTTCCTTGAGGTTCCCTGGCTTGGGGAAGCCCTACCCGGGGGGTGCAGTCTAGGCACTGTGGCCTCTTCCACTGACTTTCCACGTAGCACTTTCCAGCCACTTGTGATTTTCAGCCAAAGGCAGCCTGGCAGGGTCTCTTCCTTAGAGTCATAAAAGGTAGCCCAAGGGAGTGCTTATTCAAGCTTCCCTGGGGCAACAGTGTTTGTCTGTTAAGAAGCCACAGCAATGGGTCTGCTCCCAGGGCCTCAGTTTCCAGTCAGAACAGACCTAGTAGTCTCCAGAGCCCTCTGCTACAGAGCACACATGGGGCAATAGCTCTGAGGAGTGTTCCTTGAGGTTCCCTGGCTTGGGGAAGCCCTACCCGGGCGGTGGGGCCCTAGGCACTGTGGCCTCTTCCACTGAATTTTAAGGTAGCACTTTCCAGCCCCTTGTGATTTTCAGCCAAAGGCAGCCTGGCAGGGTCTCTTCTTTAGAGTCATAAAAGGTAGCCCAAGGGAGTGCTTATTCAATCTTCCCTGGTGCAAGAGGTGTTTGTCTGTTAAGAAGCCACAACAATGGGTTTGCCTCCAGGGCCTCAGTTTCCTAGTCAGAACAGACCTAGTAGTCTCCAGAGCTCTCTGCTACAGAGCACACATGGGGCAATAGCTCTGAGGAGTGTTCCTTGAGGTTCCCTGGCTTGGGGAAGCCCTACCCGGGGCGGTGCGGCCTAGGCACTGTGGCCTCTTCCACTGACTTTCCACGTAGCACTTTCCAGCCACTTGTGTTGATTTCAGCCCCAGTGCAGCCTGGCAGGGTCTCTTCCTTAGAGTCATAAAAGGTAGCCCAAGGGAGTGCTTATCCAATCTTCCTTGGCGAAACAGGTGTTTGCTGTGTTAAGAAGTCACAACAATGGGTTTGCCTCCAGGCCTCAGGATCCTAGTCAGACCAGGCCTATTCTCCAGAGCTCTGTGCTACAGAGCACACATGGGGCATTAGCTCTGAGGAGGATGCCTTGATGTTCACGGGCTTGGGGAAGCCCTACCGGGGCGGTGGGGCCTAGGCAAAATGGCCCCTACCAGTGACATTCCAGGTAGCACTTTCCAGCCCCTTGTGATTTTCAACCAAATGGAGCCTGGCAGGGTCTATTCCTTAGAGTCATAAAAGATAGCCCAAGGGAGTGCTTATTCAGGCTTCCCTGGTGCAAGAGGTGTTTGTGTGTTAAGTAGCCACAACAATGGGTCTGCTCCCAGGGCCTCAGTTTCCCAGTCAGAACAGACCTACTCTCCATAGCTCTCTGATACAGAGCACACATGGGGCAATAGCTCTGAGGAGTGTTCCTTGAGGTTCCCTGGCTTGGGGAAGCCCTACCCGGGCGGTGGGGCCTAGGCACTGTGGCCTCTTCCACTGACTTTCCACGTAGCACTTTCCAGCCACTTGTGATTTTCAGCCAAAGGCAGCCTGGCAGGGTCTCTTCTTTAGAGTCATAAAAGGTAGCCCAAGGGAGTGCTTATCCAATCTTCCCTGGCGAAACAGGTGTTTGCTGTTATGAAGGCACAACAATGGGTTTGCCTCCAGGCCTCAGTTTCCTAGTCAGAACAGACCTAGTAGTCTCCAGAGCTCTCTGCTACAGAGCACACATGGGGCAATAGCTCTGAGCAGTGTTCCTTGAGGTTCCCTGGCTTGGGGAAGCCCTACCCGGGCGGTGCGGCCTAGGCACTGTGGCCTCTTCCACTGACTTTCCACGTAGCACTTTCCAGCCACTTGTGATTTTCAGCCCCAGTGCAGCCTGGCAGGGTCTCTTCCTTAGAGTCATAAAAGGTAGCCAAAGGGAGTGCTTATCCAATCTTCCTTGGCGAAACAGGTGTTTGCTGTTAAGAAGTCACAACAATGGGTTTGCCTCCAGGCCTCAGACCAGGCCTATTCTCCAGAGCTCTGTGCTACAGAGCACACATGGGGCATTAGCTCTGAGGAGGATGCCTTGATGTTCATGGGCTTGGGGAAGCCCTACCGGGGCGGTGGGGCCTAGGCAAAATGGCCCCTACCAGTGACATTCCAGGTAGCACTTTCCAGCCCCTTGTGATTTTCAACCAAATGGAGCCTGGCAGGGTCTATTCCTTAGAGTCATAAAAGATAGCCCAAGGGAGTGCTTATTCAGGCTTCCCTGGTGCAAGAGGTGTTTGTGTGTTAAGTAGCCACAACAATGGGTCTGCTCCCAGGGCCTCAGTTTCCCAGTCAGAACAGACCTACTCTCCATAGCTCTCTGATACAGAGCACACATGGGGCAATAGCTCTGAGGAGTGTTCCTTGAGGTTCCCTGGCTTGGGGAAGCCCTACCCGGGAGGTGCAGTCTAGGCACTGTGGCCTCTTCCACTGACTTTCCACGTAGCACTTTCCAGCCACTTGTGATTTTCAGCCAAAGGCAGCCTGGCAGGGTCTCTTCTTTAGAGTCATAAAAGGTAACTCAAGGGAGTGCTTATCCAATCTTCCCTGGCGAAACAGTTGTTTGCTGTTATGAAGGCACAACAATGGGTTTGCCTCCAGGCCTCAGTTTCCTAGTCAGAACAGACCTAGTAGTCTCCAGAGCCCTCTGCTACAGAGCACACATGGGGCAATAGCTCTGAGGAGTGTTCCTTGAGGTTCCCTGGCTTGGGGAAGCCCTACCCGGGCGGTGGGGCCTAGGCACTGTGGCCTCTTCCACTGAATTTCCAGGTAGCACTTTCCAGCCCCTTGTGATTTTCAGCCAAAGGCAGCCTGGCAGGGTCTCTTCTTAGAGTCATAAAAGGTAGCCCAAGGGAGTGCTTATTAAAGCTTCCCTGGTGCAAGAGGTGTTTGTCTGTTAAGAAGCCACAGCAATGGGTCAGTTCCGAGGTCCTCAGTTTCCAGTCAAAACAGACCTAGTAGTAACCAGATCCCTCTGACACAGAGCACACATGGGGCAATAGCTCTGAGGAGTGTTCCTTGAGGTTCCCTGGCTTGGGGACGCCCTACCTGGGCGGTGGGGCCTAGGCACTGTGGCCTCTTCCACTGAATTTTAAGGTAGCACGTTCTAGCCCCTTGTGATTTTCAGCCAAAGGCAGCCTGGCAGGGTCTCTTCTTTAGAGTCATAAAATGTAGCCCAAGGGAGTGCTTATCCAATCTTCCCTGGCGAAACAGTTGCT
>JAGTYA010000630.1:0-20704 GCA_024291935.2 Okapia johnstoni | reverse complement strand
CTTGCGGCGGTGTGCATTCTCGAGTTGCGGCGGGTACCCCGCGCCCGGCCGTCTCCCCCGTTAGCCCAGCGGGGTCGCCATGCCTCCTTTCGAGCGGGGACAGGGGCCCGAGCAGCCTCTAGGACCCTCGGGGGGTCCCCGGAGGGGGGGAGGGGGGACAGGTATAACTGGCACCTGTGGGGTGGGCCTCCAGGGAGTCGAGGGGACTCAGCCTTTCTCTCCGGTCACAGCCAAGGGCAATCGGGCTTCCCCTCGAATGCAGGGGCGAAGGTCGTGCTTTTCCGCGCGGCGCAGGGGGAAGCGGGGGTGGCCTCTCTGAATCGGGGGCGTGGCGCCTCGGGGAGCCTCTCTTGTTGCCTCTCTTGAGAAGTCCAGGCCTCCTTTGACATCGCCAGGGGCTGCTGGGCTTCCCCTCGCCTCACGTCCAGGGAACTGGACTCGCTTGCCGATGGGGGGTCCTCGGGGACCTTTGGTCTTGCGGCCGGAACTGGCCCCTTGGGGCCTCTTCTCGAACCTCAGGAGAGGCGAGAGTCCCGCTCTGGAGGTGCGAGGGAATGTAGGGATTGCGATGGCATTCAGGAAGGGGATTGGACCCCCCTTTCGAGAGGAGGGGCCGACGGCGACGGGGGGCCCCTCGCGAGCGGCCTCTGGAGACTCAGGGTTCCGCTCGCCTGTGGACACGGGTATCCCAGGGAACCTCTGGGGGGGCGCCTAGAGGGAGTCCAGCCTCCGTTGCAGCGCCAGAGAGAAGGCAGGACGGCTCTCGCGTCGCTGCAGATCCCAAGGGCCCCCGTCTCGCAAGGAGGGGGGCGCCCGGGGGGGGACCCCCTCGCGGTGTGTGGCGGGAAGCCCCGCTTTCTTGGCAGGTTGGCCCGGGGATCTCGGGGGACACCTGGAGTCGCCCGCAAGGAGTCAAGCCCCGTTCGGAGCCGGGGAACAGGTGCCGGGGCGCATGCTCTCCATGCCCTGCAAGGGAAAAAGCGCCTCCTCCCTCTATGGGCGTGGCCTCACGGGGGGTGTTCTCGACTTGCGGCGGTGCATTCTCGAGTTGCGGCGGGTACCCCGGCCCGTCTCCCCCGTTAGCCCAGCGGGGTCGCCGCCATGCCTCCTTTCGAGCGGACAGGGGCCCCGAGCAGCCTCGGGATTCGCCAGGAGGCGCTGCAGCGCCCTGGGTCCGCGTCAGGCATGGAGCTAGGACCCTCGGGGGTCCCCGGAGGGGGGGGAGGGGACAGGTATAACTGGCACCTGTGGGGTGGCCTCCAGGGAGTCGAGGGGACTCAGCCTTTCTCTCCGGGTCACAGCCAAGGGCAATCGGGCTTCCCCTCGAATGCAGGGGCGAAGGTCGTGCTTTTCCGCGCGCGCGCAGGGGGAAGCGGGGGTGGGTGGCTCTCTGAATCGGGGGGCGTGGCGCCTCGGGGAGCCTCTCTCTTGTTGCCTCTGAGAAGTCCAGGCCTCCTTTGACATCGCCAGGGGCTGCTGGGCTTCCCCTCGCCCTCACGTCCAGGGAACTGGACTCGCTTGCCGATGGGGGTTTCCTCGGGGACCTTTGGTCTTGCGGCCGGAACTGGCCCCTTGGGGCCTCTTCTCGAACCTCAGGAGAGGCGAGAGTCCCCGCTCTGGAGGTGCGAGGGAATGTAGGGATTGCGATGGCATTCAGGAAGGGGATTGGACCCCCCTTTCGAGAGGAGGGGCCGACGGCGACGGGGGGCCCCTCTGAACCCTCGCGAGCGGGCCTTGGAGACTCAGGGTTCCGCTCGCCTGTGGACACGGGTATCCCAGGAACCTCTGGGGGCGCCTAGAGGAGTCTAGCCTCCGTTGCAGCGCCAGAGAGAAGGCAGGACGGCTCTCGCGTCGCTGCAGATCCCAAGGGGCCCCGTCTCGCAAGGAGGGGGGCCCGGGGGACGCCCTCGCGGTGTGGCGGGAAAGCCCCGCTTTCTTGGCAGGTTGGCCCGGGGGATCTCGGGGGACACCTGGAGTCGCCGCAAGGAGTCAAGCCCCGTTCGGAGCCGGAACAGGTGCCGGGGCAATGGGCGCCCTGCAAGGGAAAAAGCGCCTCCTCCCTCTATGGGCGTGGCGGGGTGTTCTCGACTTGCGGGCCGGCATTCTCTCAGGTGTTCTCGACTTGCGGCGTTCTCGAGTTGCCCCCGCCCGTCTCCCCCGTTAGCCCAGCGGGGTCGCCATGCCTCCTTTCGAGCCAGGGCCCCGAGCAGCCTCGGGATTCGCCAGGAGGCGCTGCAGCGCCCTGGGTCCGCGTCAGGCATGGAGCTAGGAGCCTCGGGGGTCCCCGGAGGGGGGGAGAGGGGGACAGTATAACTGGCACCTGTGGGGTGGCCTCCAGGGAGTCGAGGGGACCTCAGCCTTTCTCTCCGGTCACAGCCAAGGGCAATCGGGCTTCCCCTCGAATGCAGGGGGCGAAGGTCGTGCTTTTCCGCGCGGCGCAGGGGGAAGCGGGGGTGGCCTCTCTGAATCGGGGGCGTGGCGCCTCGGGGAGCCTCTCTTGTTGCCTCTGAGAAGTCCAGGCCTCCTTTGACATCATCGCCAGGGGCTGCTGGGCTTCCCCCCTCGGACGTCCAGGGAACTGGACTCGCTTGCGGGGGGGTCCTCGGGGACCTTTGGTCTTGCGGCCGGAACTGGCCCCTTGGGGCCTCTTCTCGAACCTCAGGAGAGGCGAGAGTCCCGCTCTGGAGGTGCGAGGGAATGTAGGGATTGCGATGGCATTCAGGAAGGGGATTGGACCCCCCCTTTCGAGAGGAGGGGCCGCGACGGCGACGGGGGGGCCCCTCGCGAGCGGCCTCTGGAGACTCAGGGTTCCGCTCGCCTGTGGACACGGGTATCCCAGGGAACCTCTGGGGGGCGCCTAGAGGGAGTCCAGCCTCCGTTGCAGCGCCAGAGAGAAGGCAGGACGGCTCTCGCGTCACTGCAGATCCCAAGGGCCCCGTCTCGCAAGGAGGGGGGCCCGGGGGACGCCCTCGCGTGTGGCGCGGGAAGAAGCCCGCTTTTCTTGGCAGGTTGGCCCGGGGATCTCGGGGGACACCTGGAGTCGCCCGCAAGGAGTCAAGCCCCGTTCGGAAGCCGGAACAGGTGCCGGGGCATGCTCTCCATGCCCTGCAAGGGAAAAGCGCCTCCCTCCCTCTATGGGCGTGGCCTCACGGGGGTGTTCTCGACTTGCGGCGGTGCATTCTCGAGTTGCGGCGGGTACCCCGGCCCGTCTCCCCCGTTAGCCCAGCGGGGTCGCCATGCCTCCTTTCGAGAGGGACAGGGGGCCCGAGCAGCCTCGGGATTCGCCAGGAGGCGCTGCAGCGCCCTGGGTCCGCGTCAGGCATGGAGCTAGGACCCTCGGGGGTCCCCGGAGGGGGGGAGGGGGACAGGTATAACTGGCACCTGTGGGGTGGCCTCCAGGGAGTCGAGGGGACTCAGCCTTTCTCTCTCCCCGTCACAGCCAAGGGCAATCGGGCTTCCCCTCGAATGCAGGGGCGAAGGTCGTGCTTTTCCGCGCGGCGCAGGGGGAAGCGGGGGTGGCCTCTCTGAATCGGGGGCGTGGCGCCTCGGGGAGCCTCTCTTGTTGCCTCTGAGAAGTCCAGGCCTCCTTTGACATCGCCAGGGGCTGCTGGGCTTCCCCTCGCCTCACGTCCAGGGAACTGGACTCGCTTGCCGATGGGGGTTCCTCGGGGACCTTTGGTCTTGCGGCCGGAACTGGCCCCTTGGGGCCTCTTCTCGAACTTCAGGAGAGGCGAGAGTCCCGCTCTGGAGGTGCGAGGGAATGTAGGGATTGCGATGGCATTCAGGAAGGGGATTGGACCCCTTTTCGAGAGGAGGGGCCGACGGCGACGGGGGGACCCTCGCAAGCGGCCTCTGGAGACTCAGGGTTCCGCTCGCCTGTGGACACGGGTATCCCAGGGAACCTCTGGGGGCGCCTAGAGGGAGTCCAGCCTCCGTTGCAGCGCCAGAGAGAAGGCAGGACGGCTCTCGCGTCGCTGCATATCCCAAGGGCGCCGTCTCGCAAGGAGGGGGGCCCGCGGGACGCACTCGCGGTGTGGCGGGAAGCCCCGCTTTCTTGGCAGGTTGGCCCTGCGATCTCGGGGGACACCTGGAGTCGCCCGCAAGGAGTCAAGCCCCGTTCGGCGCCGGAACAGGTGCAGGGGCATGCTCTCCATGCCCTGCAAGGGAAAAGCGCCTCCTCCCTCTATGGGCGTGGCCTCACGGGGGTGTTCTCGACTTGCGGCGGTGCATTCTCGAGTTGCGGCGGGTACCCCGGCCCGTCTCCCCCGTTAGCCCAGCGGGGTCGCCATGCCTCCTTTCGAGCGGACAGGGGCCCGAGCAGCCTCGGGATTCGCCAGGAGGCGCTGCAGCGCCCTGGGTCCGCGTCAGGCATGGAGCTAGGACCCTCGGGGGTCCCCGGAGGGGGGGAGGGGACAGGTATAACTGGCACCTGTGGGGTGGCCTCCAGGGAGTCGAGGGGACTCAGCCTTTCTCTCCGGTCACAGCCAAGGGCAATCGGGCTTCCCCTCGAATGCAGGGGCGAAGGTCGTGCTTTTCCGCGCGGCGCAGGGGGAGCGGGGGTGGCCTCTCTGAATCGGGGGCGTGGCGCCTCGGGGAGCCTCTCTTGTTGCCTCTGAGAAGTCCAGGCCTCCTTTGACATCGCCAGGGGCTGCTGGGCTTCCCCTCGCCTCACGTCCAGGGAACTGGACTCGCTTGCCGATGGGGGTTCCTCGGGGACCTTTGGTCTTGCGGCCGGAACTGGCCCCTTGGGGCCTCTTCTCGAACCTCAGGAGAGGCGAGAGTCCCGCTCTGGAGGTGCGAGGGAATGTAGGGATTGCGATGGCATTCAGGAAGGGGATTGGACCCCCCTTTCGAGAGGAGGGGCCGACGGCGACGGGGGGCCCCTCGCGAGCGGCCTCTGGAGACTCAGGGTTCCGCTCGCCTGTGGACACGGGTATCCCAGGGAACCTCTGGGGGCGCCTAGAGGAGTCCAGCCTCCGTTGCAGCGCCAGAGAGAAGGCAGGACGGCTCTCGCGTCGCTGCAGATCCCAAGGGCCCCGTCTCGCAAGGAGGGGGGCCCGGGGGACGCCCTCGCGCGGTGTGGCGGGGAAGCCCCGCTTTCTTGGCAGGTTGGCCCGGGGATCTCGGGGGACACCTGGAGTCGCCCGCAAGGAGTCAAGCCCCGTTCGGAGCCGGAACAGGTGCCGGGGCATGCTCTCCATGCCCTGCAAGGGAAAAGCGCCTCCTCCCTCTATGGGCGTGGCCTCACGGGGGTGTTCTCGACTTGCGGCGGTGCATTCTCGAGTTGCGGCGGGTACCCCGGCCCGTCTCCCCCGTTAGCCCAGCGGGGTCGCCATGCCTCCTTTCGAGCGGACAGGGGCCCGAGCAGCCTCGGGATTCGCCAGGAGGCGCTGCAGCGCCCTGGGTCCGCGTCAGGCATGGAGCTAGGACCCTCGGGGGTCCCCGGAGGGGGGGAGGGGACAGGTATAAACTGGCACCTGTGGGGTGGCCTCCAGGGAGTCGAGGGGACTCAGCCTTTCTCTCCGGTCACAGCCAAGGGCAATCGGGCTTCCCCTCGAATGCAGGGGCGAAGGTCGTGCTTTTCCGCGCGGCGCAGGGGGAAGAAGCGGGGGTGGCCTCTCTGAATCGGGGGCGTGGCGCCTCGGGGAGCCTCTCTTGTTGCCTCTGAGAAGTCCAGGCCTCCTTTGACATCGCCAGGGGCTGCTGGGCTTCCCCTCGCCTCACGTCCAGGGAACTGGACTCGCTTGCCGATGGGGGTTCCTCGGGGACCTTTGGTCTTGCGGCCGGAACTGGCCCCTTGGGGTCTCTTCTCGAACCTCAGGAGAGGCGAGAGTCCCGCTCTGGAGGTGCGAGGGAATGTAGGGATTGCGATGGCATTCAGGAAGGGGATTGGACCCCCCTTTCGAGAGGAGGGGCCGACGGCGACGGGGGGCCCCTCGCGAGCGGCCTCTGGAGACTCAGGGTTCCGCTCGCCTGTGGACACGGGTATCCCAGGGAACCTCTGGGGGCGCCTAGAGGGAGTCCAGCCTCCGTTGCAGCGCCAGAGAGAAGGCAGGACGGCTCTCGCGTCGCTGCAGATCCCAAGGGCCCCGTCTCGCAAGGAGGGGGGCCCGGGGGACGCCCTCGCGGTGTGGCGGGAAGCCCCGCTTTCTTGGCAGGTTGGCCCGGGGATCTCGGGGGACACCTGGAGTCGCCCGCAAGGAGTCAAGCCCCGTTCGGAGCCGGAACAGGTGCCGGGGCATGCTCTCCATGCCCTGCAAGGGAAAAGCGCCTCCTCCCTCTATGGGCGTGGCCTCACGGGGGTGTTCTCGACTTGCGGCGGTGCATTCTCGAGTTGCGGCGGGTACCCCGGCCCGTCTCCCCCGTTAGCCCAGCGGGGTCGCCATGCCTCCTTTCGAGCGGACAGGGGCCCGAGCAGCCTCGGGATTCGCCAGGAGGCGCTGCAGCGCCCTGGGTCCGCGTCAGGCATGGAGCTAGGACCCTCGGGGGTCCCCGGAGGGGGGGAGGGGACAGGTATAACTGGCACCTGTGGGGTGGCCTCCAGGGAGTCGAGGGGACTCAGCCTTTCTCTCCGGTCACAGCCAAGGGCAATCGGGCTTCCCCTCGAATGCAGGGGCGAAGGTCGTGCTTTTCCGCGCGGCGCAGGGGGAAGCGGGGGGTGGCCTCTCTGAATCGGGGGCGTGGCGCCTCGGGGAGCCTCTCTTGTTGCCTCTGAGAAGTCCAGGCCTCCTTTGACATCGCCAGGGGCTGCTGGGCTTCCCCTCGCCTCACGTCCAGGGAACTGGACTCGCTTGCCGATGGGGGTTCCTCGGGGACCTTTGGTCTTGCGGCCGGAACTGGCCCCTTGGGGCCTCTTCTCGAACCTCAGGAGAGGCGAGAGTCCCGCTCTGGAGGTGCGAGGGAATGTAGGGATTGCGATGGCATTCAGGAAGGGGATTGGACCCCCCTTTCGAGAGGAGGGGCCGACGGACGGCGAGGGGGGCCCCTCGCGAGCGGCCTCTGGAGACTCAGGGTTCCGCTCGCCTGTGGACACGGGTATCCCAGGGAACCTCTGGGGGCGCCTAGAGGGAGTCCAGCCTCCGTTGCAGCGCCAGAGAGAAGGCAGGACGGCTCTCGCGTCGCTGCAGATCCCAAGGGCCCCGTCTCGCAAGGAGGGGGGCCCGGGGGACGCCCTCGCGGTGTGGCGGGAAGCCCCGCTTTCTTGGCAGGTTGGCCCCCGGGATCTCGGGGGACACCTGGAGTCGCCCGCAAGGAGTCAAGCCCCGTTCGGAGCCGGAACAGGTGCCGGGGCATGCTCTCCATGCCCTGCAAGGGAAAAAAAGCGCCTCCTCCCTCTATGGGCGTGGCCTCACGGGGGTGTTCTCGACTTGCGGCGGTGCATTCTCGAGTTGCGGCGGGTACCCCGGCCCGTCTCCCCCGTTAGCCCAGCGGGGTCGCCATGCCTCCTTTCGAGCGGACAGGGGCCCGAGCAGCCTCGGGATTCGCCAGGAGGCGCTGCAGCGCCCTGGGTCCGCGTCAGGCATGGAGCTAGGACCCTCGGGGGTCCCCGGAGGGGGGGAGGGGACAGGTATAACTGGCACCTGTGGGGTGGCCTCCAGGGAGTCGAGGGGACTCAGCCTTTCTCTCCGGTCACAGCCAAGGGCAATCGGGCTTCCCCTCGAATGCAGGGGCGAAGGTCGTGCTTTTCCGCGCGGCGCAGGGGGAAGCGGGGGGGTGGCCTCTCTGAATCGGGGGCGTGGCGCCTGGCGCCTCGGGGAGCCTCTCTTGTTGCCTCTGAGAAGTCCAGGCCTCCTTTGACATCGCCAGGGGCTGCTGGGCTTCCCCTCGCCTCACGTCCAGGGAACTGGACTCGCTTGCCGATGGGGGTTCCTCGGGGACCTTTGGTCTTGCGGCCGGAACTGGCCCCTTGGGGTCTCTTCTCGAACCTCAGGAGAGGCGAGAGTCCCGCTCTGGAGGTGCGAGGGAATGTAGGGATTGCGATGGCATTCAGGAAGGGGATTGGACCCCCCTTTCGAGAGGAGGGGCCGACGGCGACGGGGGGGGGCCCTCGCGAGCGGCCTCTGGAGACTCAGGGTTCCGCTCGCCTGTGGACACGGGTATCCCAGGGAACCTCTGGGGGCGCCTAGAGGGAGTCCAGCCTCCGTTGCAGCGCCAGAGAGAAGGCAGGACGGCTCTCGCGTCGCTGCAGATCCCAAGGGCCCGTCTCGCAAGGAGGGGGGCCCGGGGGACGCCCTCGCGGTGTGGCGGGAAGCCCCGCTTTCTTGGCAGGTTGGCCCGGGGATCTCGGGGGACACCTGGAGTCGCCCGCAAGGAGTCAAGCCCCGTTCGGAGCCGGAACAGGTGCCGGGGCATGCTCTCCATGCCCTGCAAGGGAAAAAAGCGCCTCCTCCCTCTATGGGCGTGGCCTCACGGGGTGTTCTCGACTTGCGGCGGTGCATTCTCGAGTTGCGCGGGTACCCCCGGCCCGTCTCCCCCGTTAGCCCAGCGGGGTCGCCATGCCTCCTTTCGAGCGGACAGGGGCCCGAGCAGCCTCGGGATTCGCCAGGAGGCGCTGCAGCGCCCTGGGTCCGCGTCAGGCATGGAGCTAGGACCCTCGGGGGTCCCCGAGGGGGGGAGGGGACAGGTATAACTGGCACCTGTGGGGTGGCCTCCAGGGAGTCGAGGGGACTCAGCCTTTCTCTCCGGTCACAGCCAAGGGCAATCGGGCTTCCCCTCGAATGCAGGGGCGAAGGTCGTGCTTTTCCGCGCGCGGCGCAGGGGGAAGCGGGGGTGGCCTCTCTGAATCGGGGGCGTGGCGCCTCGGGGAGCCTCTCTTGTTGCCTCTGAGAAGTCCAGGCCTCCTTTGACATCGCCAGGGGCTGCTGGGCTTCCCCTCGCCTCACGTCCAGGGAACTGGGACTCGCTTGCCGATGGGGGTTCCTCGGGGACCTTTGGTCTTGCGGCCGGAACTGGCCCCTTGGGGCCTCTTCTCGAACCTCAGGAGAGGCGAGAGTCCCGCTCTGGAGGTGCGAGGGAATGTAGGGATTGCGATGGCATTCAGGAAGGGGATTGGACCCCCCTTTCGAGAGGAGGGGCCGACGGCGACGGGGGGCCCCTCGCGAGCGGCCTCTGGAGACTCAGGGTTCCGCTCGCCTGTGGACACGGGTATCCCAGGGAACCTCTGGGGGCGCCTAGAGGGAGTCCAGCCTCCGTTGCAGCGCCAGAGAGAAGGCAGGACGGCTCTCGCGTCGCTGCAGATCCCAAGGGCCCCGTCTCGCAAGGAGGGGGGGGGCCGGGGGACGCCCTCGCGGTGTGGCGGGAAGCCCCGCTTTCTTGGCAGGTTGGCCCGGGGATCTCGGGGGACACCTGGAGTCGCCCGCAAGGAGTCAAGCCCCGTTCGGAGCCGGAACAGGTGCCGGGGCATGCTCTCCATGCCCTGCAAGGGAAAAAAAAGCGCTCTCCTCCTCCTCCTATGGGGCGTGGCCCTCCAAATACACGGGTAGTTCTTCGGACTGGAGGCGGCGTATCATCTAGGAGTTTGCGGCGGGTTTACCCCGGTCCCGTCTCACCGTTAGACACAGCGGGGTCGCCATTTGCCTATCCTCTTTCGAGCTAACAGGTATCTTTGGCAAGCCTCTAGGTGATTCTCGCCAGAAGGCAGCGCAGCTTCCATGGGTCCACGCTTCGTTCAGGCATGGGGCTAGGGACGCACCTCGGGGGTCGCCGGAGGGGGGAGTGGGGCGTACAGGTATTTACTGGCACGCCTCCTGTGGTAGCCCTCCAGCGAAGACGAGGGTGACATCATGCTCTAGTTCGGTCCCGGTCTCACAGTGGGGGGACATATCGTACTGTGTACTCGATTAATTGACAGCGCACCTCGAAAGATCTAGAGCTTTCCGCGCTGGCAGCGGTAATCTGGAGGTGGCCTGCTCTCTGATCGGTTGGGCGATGGCGCTCCTTACGGGGAGCCTATATGGGGGCCTGGGATGAATGTCCAGTGCGTACTTTGAGACATCGCCAGGGGTTGCTGGGCGATACCCCTCGCTCTCTAGTCTCCAGGGACTGGAGACCTCGAGAGGCTTGCCGAGATTAGGGGGTTCCTCCGGGGACCTTTGGTCTTGCTGGCCGGATACTGGAGTTTGGGGCAACTCTTCTCGAATAACCATATGTGATGACGCTGAAGGGGCACCGATTTCGAAGGGGGACAAGGTATCTAGGATATCGATGTGCACCCATATTGTGGGGTTGTGTACCCCCTTCCGGAGAGGAGCTGGGGGCCGACAGGCGACCTCTTAAATGTAACTGGGAAGTGTTGTAGCGTGCTTTGGAGATCTCAATGTTCGGCACAACCAAAGACACGGGTTATCACAGGTGAACGGCTGAATGTCGATATCAAAAGTCAAGACTCCGTTTGCAACGCCAGATGCAAATCAGGGACGGCTCTCGAGTCGCTAGCAGATTCCGCAAGGGTGACGTCTAGGCAAGTCTTGGCGCGGCTGCTATCGCAAGGCGCTTCACTGTCTAGGGGACGTAGACGGGGGTGGCCTCCTATAAGCGAGTCTGGGGCGTTTCCTTGGCAGGGTCAGGGAGCCTCTCTTACGTCTCGGGGGACTAGCCTTGTTAAATCATGCACACAAGTCTCCAGCAATGGATACTACTAGACTTACCGTTCGGTGTCAGGAAGCAGGGCGCCTCGAGTCTCAGTGAAATTGGCTACTGGCGTGTGGCTTGAAAGGGAAATCTACCGATTTCCATCCCAAATACTTACCAAAAGAGTGTACCTTCAGACGAGTTGCAATGTTCTCATACTCAGATAAAAGGTAGCGAGATTATTCCAGAAACAAAGGCTTTGCGGTGTTAAAACCGTGGACTCGCTTGACCGATGGGACAGCAGTTCAGCCAGCGGTGATGTGCGGGACCTTCTGGTCAACTTTAATGATCAAAGGATTCAATACTCAAGAAGAAAAACATAGTAACAAGCGTGTTCTTATTTCAAGAATCTTAGAAATTCCTCGACACAGCACTCCCTTGGGAGCCGTGTTCTCGAACCTCCAGTGAGAGGCGCGACGTCCCGCTCTGGAGGTGCGAGGAATGTAAGGGATTGCGATGGCAGTCAGGCATGGGATTGGAACCCCCCTTTGGAGAGGACGGTCCGATCGTCGACGGGGGCCCCCTCGCGATTGGCCACTGGAGACTCATGGCCCTCCGCTCGCATCTTTGTACAGGTTTAACGCTGGAGCACCTGTAGGGGCGCACTAGCAGTGAGTCCTTCCAACGTTGCAAGCGTCAGCGCAGTAACTCGCAGGTAGCGGCTCTCACGCGTGCGCAGCGCAGATCCAAGGGCCACCGACTCCCAAGGAGGGCTTCCCTGGGGGACAAACCCTCACATATGTACCGGTGTTAGCAGTGAGAGCCCCGCTCTCCTTGGCAGGTTGTCCCACGGATTCTCGGGGGACACCTGAATCGCCCGGCAAGGTGTCACGCCCCGTACGGAGCTGGTAACAGGTGCCGGGGGCATGCTCTCCATGCCCTCCAAGGGAAAAGCGCCTCCTCCCTCTAATGGGCGTGGCCTCACGGGGATGCTCTCGACTTGTTGCGGTGCAATTCACTAGTTGACAGAAGGTAACAGGGCCCCGTCTCCCCTCGTTAGCCCAGCGGGGTCGCCATGACTTCCTTTCGAGCGGAGAGGGGCCCGAGCAAGCCACGGGCTTATCCAGGTAAGGCGCTCGCAAGTCCTTGGTCCGAGCGTCATGCCATGGTACTTAGGAACCCCTCGAATGGGGTCCCCCGATGGTGGTGAAGTAGACAGTACTCGCTGGCGACCTATGGGGTGGTCTCTATGGAAGATCCGCCGGCACTCAGCCTTTCTCTCTGCTGACAGCCTGGGCGGGCAACATATCGACTTCCCTCCGGAATGCAAGGCGGAGGCGAAGAGGTCGTGCTTATTCCGCCGGCATGGCCGAGTAACAAGAGGTGTGCTGGCCACGCACCTCAGAATCTGGAGGTGTGCGGCAGAATGTCGAGGATTGCCTCTCTTGGCAGTGAGCTCTTGAAGGAGTCCAAGTCCAGTCCTTTGATATGGAGCCGGGGCTGCTCCCCCTCCCCTCGGGGCCTGACGTGGACAAGACGGAAAGTTCTGGAATCTGCTATGACGTACGGCGGTACTTTCCCTTCGGGCGGTTTTGGTAACTTGCGGAATACCCCCGGAATTGGCATGTGGCGCCCTCCTCCTCCCACTCGGAACCTCAGACGATGCGCGAGAGTCACAGCACTGGACTTGCACAGGGCATCTCAGGGATTTGGCGATGGGCGAAACACTTATACAGGAAGCGGTACTTGGATTCAAACAGCAACCTTAATTCGATGAGGCCAGGGCGGCCCGATGAGCCGAACTAGGTGGGCACCTTTGACGAGCGTACCCTCTGACAAACATCAGGTAGTCCAGTCGCTGCACCTGTTGGATACGCGACGCCAGAGAGAATGGCAGGTACTCGGCTACCGGGAGTCCAGCCTGCATACTGCAGCATCCCAATGAAAGGCAGGACGGCTCTCTCTTAAACGATTGCACGTAGCTGCAACGATCCATCAAGGGCGCCATCTCGCAAGGAGGGGGCCCCGCAACTTCCCTCGCGCTCTTGTTGACAGGAGACGGGGAAGCACCACGTCCTGACTAGGCTAGGGTTGGCCCGAGGACTCATTCGATGAGGAGGTGAGACACTGGCAAGTGCGCCCGCAAGGAGTCTCAAAAGCCCCGTACTCCTGTAATTAATATCTACAGAACAATTTCACCAGCCCGGAACAAGGTGCCAGGGGCATTGCTCTCCATTTGCCCTGCAAGTGGAAAGCGAAATAGCTCCTCACCTCCTATAACCTATATGGGACCGTTTAGGCACTTCACCGGGTGGTACATGTTCTTCGAGCGTGCGCGCGTTAGCAATTTCTCGAGTATATTCTCTCGGCGGTGTACTCCGGCCCGTCTCCTCACCGTTAGCCCAGCGGGGTCGACCATGCCTCCTTTCGAGCAGGGATCCAATCGGCGGGTCTTCTTATCCGATCAGCCCCATCGGGATGTTTTCGCACAGCGAAACGGTCGATTCTTGCAGCGCCCTGAGTGTCTTCGCGTACAGTGCATGTGGAAGGCTCAGGAGCCCCTCGGGCGGTCAACCCTTGGAGAGGGGGACGGGGACAGGTCTAATGAACTGGCTACTGTGGGGTAGGCCTCCAGGGTAGTATCGAGGCGGATAACTTCAGGCTCTTTACTCTCACGAGTCATAGCCGAATGGGCCAATCGGGCCTCTTCTCCCCTTCGAATGCCAGGGTGCTGAAGGTAAGTGCTTTCTTCTTCTCCGCGCTCGGCGTAGGGAGGAAGTCGGGTGATGGCCTCATCCTCTGAACCTCGAATCGGGCGTGGGCAGCCTACTTGGGAGCCATCTTCTTTGAGGGACCTTTCTTGAAGAAGTCCAGGCCTCCCATTTGACATCAGCCAGGGTGCTGCTGGGCTCACCCCTCATCACCTTGCCTTCATCGTCCCAGTCTGGAACTGGACATCACGCGGAATTAGCCGATCGGGGGTTCCGCTCAGGGAGTGACACATTGGTCTAGCGCAAGCTGACCCAGGACAAGACGGACCACACAGTGACGTGCCCCTTCCTTCTCTGATCCCTCAGGAGAGGCCCGAGAGCCCCCAGATGCTCTGGGAGGTTGCGATGGGAATCGTTGGGTAATGCTCGATGGCATTCAGGAAAGGGGATTGGACCGCCCCTCCTTATCGAGAGATGGAAGGGGTCCGACAGAGGCGGTCTGACGGTGATTTACGATAGGACACCTAGCGCGAGCGGACATCCTGGCCCTGCTGGAGACAACCTCTCTCGGTTTAACTCGAATCGCCTGTGAGACACACCGCGGGATCCCAGGGAATCGCTCATGGGGGCGCACTAAGAGGGAGGTAAATGCCTACCGTGAGTGCCTAGCGCCTCGGAGAGATATGGCAGGAGGACGGGCTCCATTCAAATCTACGGCGTCAGCTGCAAGATGCCACTACAGGCCTCCCTATTCTTCGCTAAGGGATGGGGTGTCACCGGGTGTAGACTCCCTTGGCTGGTTATGCGGTCCTTTTGTGGCGCTGCGGGAAGCTCCTCGTCATTCTTGCAGGTTGGCTTTTCCCCGGTAAACTCGCGGTCGGTGAGCCACCTCGGAGTCGCTCCAGCAAGGAGGTCCAAGGCCCCGTTACAGGAAGTCGCGATACGAGGGTATGCCAAAAAATCGGACATGATCTGCTCCATGCCGTAACTTGCGCAAGGGAAGAAAGCAGCCTACCTACCATCTCCTTCCTTTACTGATGTCGTAAGCCATCTAAACGTGGTCGTAGTCCTCTCGATCATTTGCCGCGTGCGTGACATTCTCGAGTATGCATAAGGCGTGGTTACCCCATGGCTCCGTCTCCCCCCCCGTTAGACCAAGCAGGCAGCGTCACGCTCATTGGCCGCCCTTTCCGTTTTAAGCGGGACAGGGGCTATCTAATATAGTACAATCATGTCACCGTTAGCAGCCTCTTCTCCAGGATTTCGCCAGGAAGGCGCTGCTAGCGTCCACTGGGACCTGGCGTCAGGCCATGGAGCTAGGCAACCTCCTCTGAGTGTGTCCCCGGATGAGAGGGGGAGAAGTACATTGGGATTAACTTGGCATCCCCTGTGTGTGTGGCCTCTCAGGGCTTTCATAGTCGAGGGAGGAATCCAGCATTTCTCGTCCCTCACTCTGACATCCGGTCAAGAACCTCAGGAGAGGCGAGGTCCCGCTCTGGAGGTGCGAGGGAATGTAGGGATTGCGATGGCATTCAGGAAGGGGAATTGGACCACCCCTTTCGAGAGGAGGGGGGCCGACGGCGACGGGGGGCCCCTCGCGAGAGCGGAGCCTCTGGAGACCTCAGGGTTCCGCTCGCCTGTGGACACGGGTATCCCAGGGAACCTCTGGGGGCGCCTAGAGGGAGTCCAGCCTCCGTTGCAAGCGCCAGAGAGAAGGCAGGACGGCTCTCGCGTCGCTGCAGATCCCAAAGGGCCCACACGTCTCGCAAGGAGGGGGGGCCGGGGGGACGCCCACTCGCGGTGTGGTTTGCTGGCGGGAAGCCCCCGCTTTCTTGGCAGGTTGGCCCGGGGATCTCGGGGGAGACACCTGGAGTCGCCCGCAAGGAGTCAAGCCCCGTTTCGGAAGCCGGAACAGGTGCCGGGGGGCATGCTCTCCATGCCCTGCAAGGGAAAAAAGCGCCTCCTCCCTCTATGGGCGTGGCCTCACGGGGGTGTTCTCGACTTGCTTTGGCGGTGCATTCTCGAGTTGCGGCGGGTACCCCGGCCCGTCTCCCCCCGTTAGCCCAGCGGGGGTCGCGCCATGCCTCCTTTTCGAGCGGACAGGGGGCCCCGAGCAGCCTCGGGGATTCGCCAGGAGGCGCTGCAGCGCCAGCGCCCTGGGTCCCGCGTCAGGCCATGGAGCTAGGACCCTCGGGGGTCCCCCGGAGGGGGGAAAGGGGACAGGTATAACTGGCACCTGTGGGGTTCCTCGGGGACCTTTGGTCTTGCGGCGCCGGAACTGGCCCCTTGGGGCCTCTTCTCGAACCTCAGGAGAGGCGAGAGTCCCGTCCCGCTCTGGAGGTGCGAGGGAATGGTAGGGATTGCGAGATGGCATTCAGGAAGGGGATTGGACCCCCCCTTTCGAGAGGAGGGGAGCCGAAAGGCGGGGCCGACGGCGGACGGGGGGGAGGGGGGCCCCTCGCGAGCGGCCTCTGGAGGACTCAGGGTTCCGCTCGCCTGTGGACACGGGTATCCCAGGGAACCTCTGGGGGGCCCTAGAGGGAGTCCAGCCTCCGTTGACAGCAGCGCCAGAGAGAAGGCAGGGACGGGCTCTCGCAGAGTCGCTGCAGATCCCAAGGGCCCCCGGCTCTCGCCGCAAGGAGGGGGGGCCCGGGGGACGCCCTCGCGGTGTTGTGTCGGCGGAAGCCCCCCGCTTTCTTGGCAGGTTGGGCCCGGGGGGGGATCTCGGGGGGGACACCTGGAGTCGCCCGCAAGGAGTCAAGCCCCGTTTCGGGAGCCGGAACAGGTGCCGGGGCATGCTCTCCATGCCCTGCAAGGGAAAAAAGCGCTCCTCCCTCTATGGGCGTGTGGCCCTCACGGGGGTGTTCTCGACTTGCGGCGGTGCATTTCTCGAGTTGCGGCGGGTACCCCGGCCCGTCTCCCCCCCGTTAGCCCAGCGGGGTCGCCATGCCTCCTTTCGAGCGGGACAGCGGACAGGGGCCCGAGCAGCCTCGGGATTCGCCAGGAGGCGCTGCAGCGCCCTGGGTCCTCGCGTCAGGCATGGAGCTAGGACCCTCGGGGGGTCCCCGGAGGGGGGGAGGGACAGGTATATAACTGGCACCTGTGGGGTGGCCTCCAGGGGGAGTCGAGGGGACTCAGCCTTTTCTCTCTCGGTCACAGCCCAAGGGCAATCGGGCTTCCCCTCGAATGCAGGGGGGCGGAAGGTCGCTTGCTTTTTCCGCGCGGCGCAGGGGGGGCTTTCTCCGCGGGGGTGGGAAGCGGGGGTGGCCTCTCTGAATCGGGGGGGGGGCGTGGCGCCTCGGGGAGCCTCTCTTGTTGCCTCTGAGAAGTCCAGGCCTCCTTTGACATCGCCAGGGGCTGCTGGGCTTCCCCTCGCCTCACGTCCAGGGAAACTGGACTCGCTTGCCGATGGGGGGGTTCCTCGGGGACCTTTGGTCTTTGCGGCCGGAACTGGCCCCTTGGGGCCTCTCTTCTCGAACCTCAGGAGAGGCGAGAGTCCCGCTCTGGGAGGTGCGAGGGGAATGTAGGGATTGCGATGGCATTCAGGAAAAGGGGATTGGACCCCCCTTTCGAGAGAGGAGGGGCCGACGGCGACGGGGGGCCCCTCGCGAGCGGCCTCTGGAGACTCAGGGTTCCGCTCGCCTGTGGACACACGGGTATCCCAGGGAACCTCTGGGGGGCGCCTAGAGGGGAGTCCCAAGCCTCCGTTGCAGCGCCAGAGAGAAGGCAGGACGGCTCTCGAGTCGCTCGCTGCAGATCCCAAGGGCCCCGTCTCGCAAGGAGGGGGGGGGCCCCCGGGGGACGCCCTCGCGGGACATGTGGCGGGAAGCCCCCGCTTTCTTTGGCAGGTTGGCCCGGGGGGATCTCGGGGGACACCCTGAGTCTGCCCGCAAGGAGAGTCAAGCCCCCGTTCGGAGCCGGGGGAACAGGGTGCCGGGGCATGCTCTCCATGCCCCTGCAAGGGAAAAAGCGCCTCCTCCCTCTATGGGCGTGGCCTCACGGGGGGTTCTCGACTTGCGGCGGTGGCGGTGCATTCTCGAGTTTGCGGCGGGTACCCCCCCCGTCTCCCCCGTTAGCCCAGCGGGTAGTCCGTCGCCATGCCTCCTTTCGAGCGGGACAGGGGCCCCGAGCAGCCTCGGGATTCGCGCCAGGAGGCGCTGCAGCGCCCTGGTCCGCGTCAGGCATTGGAGCTAGGACCCTCGGGGGGTCCCCGGAGAGGGGGGGAGAGGGGACAGGTATAACTGGCACCTGTGGGGGTGGCCTCCAGGGAGTCGAGGGGACTCAGCCTTCTCTTCCGACTCTCCGGTCACAGCCAAGGGGGCAATCGGGCTTCCCCCTCGAATGCAGGGGGCGCGAAGGTCGTGCTTTTTCTCGCGCGGCGCAGGGGGGAGCGCGGGGGTGGCCTCTCTGAATCGGGGCGTGGCGCCTCGGGGGAAGCCTCTCTTGTTGTTGCCTGAGAAGTCCAGGCCTCCTTTGACATCGCCATCGCCAGGGGGCTGCTGGGCTTCCCCTCGCCTCACGTCCAGGGAACTGGACTCGGACTCGCTTGCCGATGGGGGGTTCCTCGGGGACCTTTGGTCTTGCGGCCGGAACTGGCCCCTTGGGGCCTCTTCTCGAACCTCAGGAGAGGCGAGAGTCCCGTCCCGCTCTGGAGGTGCGAGGGAATGTAGGGATTGCGATGGCATTCAGGAAGGGGGATTGGACCCCCCTTTCGAGAGGAGGAGGGCCGACGGCGACGGGGGGCCCCCCGCGAGCGGCCTCTGGAGACTCAGGGTTCCGCTCGCCTGTGGACACGGGTATCCCAGGGAACCTCTGGGGGCGCCTAGAGGGGAGTCCTCCAGCCTCCTCCGTTGCAGCGCCAGAGAGAGAAGGGCAGGACGGCTCTCGCGTCGCTGCAGATCCCAAGGGCCCCGTCTCTCGCAAGGAGGGGGGGCCCGGGGGGACGCCCTCGCGCCTCGCGGTCGCGGTGTGGCGGGAAGCCCCGCTTTCTTGGCAGGTTGGCCCGGGGATCTGGGGATCTCTCGGGGGACACCTGGAGTCGCCCGCAAGGAGTCAAGCCCCGTTCGGAGCCGGAACAGGTGTGCCGGGGCATGCTCTCCATGCCCCTGCAAGGGAAAAGCGCCTCCTCCCCTCTATGGGCGTGGGCCTCACGGGGGGTGTTCTCGACTTGCGGCGGTGCATTCTCGAGTTGCGGGGCGCGGTACCCCGGCTCCCGGCCCGTCTCCCCCGTTTAGCCAGCGGGGTCGCCATGCCTCCTTTCGAGCGAGCGGACAGGGGCCCGAGCAGCCCTCGGGATTCGCCAGGGAGGCGGCGCTGCAGCGCCCTGGGTCCGCGTCAGGCATGGAGCTAGGACCCTCGGGGGTCCCCGGGGGGGGGGGGGGGACAGGGGGGACAGGTATAACTGGCACCTGTGTGGGGTGGCCTCCAGGGAGTCGAGGGGATCAGCCTTTCTCTCCGGTCACAGCCAAGGGCAATCGGGCTTCCCCTCGAATGCAGGGGCGAAGGTCGTGCTTTTCCGCGCGGGGCGCAGCAGGGGAAGCGGAGGTGGCCTCTCTGAATCGGGGGCGTGGCGCCTCGGGGAGCCTCTCTTGTTGCCTCTGAGAAGTCCAGGCCTCCTTTGACATCGCCAGGGGCTGCTGGGCTTCCCCTCGCCTCACGTCCAGGGAACTGGACTCGCTTGCCGATGGGGGTTCCTCGGGGACCTTTGGTCTTGCGGCCGGAACTGGCCCCTTGGGGCCTCTTCTCGAACCTCAGGAGAGGCGAGAGTCCCGCTCTGGAGGTGCGAGGGAATGTAGGGATTGCGATGGCATTCAGGAAGGGGATTGGACCCCCCTTTCGAGAGGAGGGGCCGACGGCGACGGGGGGGCCCCTCGCGAGCGGCCTCTGGAGACTCAGGGTTCCGCTCGCCTGTGGACACGGGTATCCCAGGGAACCTCTGGGGGCGCCTAGAGGGAGTCCAGCCTCCGTTGCAGCGCCAGAGAGAAGGCAGGACGGCTCTCGCGTCGCTGCAGATCCCAAGGGCCCCGTCTCGCAAGGAGGGGGGCCCCGGGGACGCCCCTCGCGGTGTGGCGGGAAGCCCCGCTTTCTTGGCAGGTTTGGCCCGGGGATCTCGGGGGACACCTGGAGTCGCCCGCAAGGAGTCAAGCCCCGTTCGCGAGCCGGAACAGGTGCCGGGGCATGCTCTCCATGCCCTGCAAGGGAAAAGCGCCTCCTCCCTCTATGGGCGTGGCCTCACGGGGGTGTTCTCGACTTGCGGCGGTGCATTCTCGAGTTGCGGCGGGTACCCCGGCCCGTCTCCCCCGTTAGCCCAGCGGGGTCGCCATGCCTCCTTTCGAGCGGACAGGGGCGCGAGCAGCCTCGGGATTCGCCAGGAGGCGCTGCAGCGCCCTGGGTCCGCGTCAGGCATGGAGCTAGGACCCTCGGGGGTCCCCGGAGGGGGGGAGGGGGACAGGTATAACTGGCACCTGTGGGGTGGCCTCCAGGGAGTCGAGGGGACTCAGCCTTTCTCTCCGGTCACAGCCAAGGGCAATCGGGCTTCCCCTCGAATGCAGGGGCGAAGGTCGTGCTTTTCCGCGCGGCGCAGGGGGAAGCGGGGGTGGCCTCTCGAATCGGGGGCGTGGCCCCTCGGGGAGCCTCTCTTGTTTGCCTCTGAGAAGTCCAGGACCTCCTTTTGACATCGCCAGGGGGCTGCTGGGCTTTCCCCCCGCCTCACGTCCAGGGAACTGGACTCGCTTGCCGATGGGGGTTCCTCGGGGACTTTTGGTCTTGCCTGCCGGAAATGGCCCCTTGGGGCCTCTTCTCGAACCTCAGGAGAGGCGAGAGTCCCGGTCTGGGGAGCGGCAGGGAATGTAGGGATTGCGATGGCATTCAGGAAGGGGATTGGACCCCCCTTTCGAGAGGAGGGGGCGACGGACGGGGGGCCCCTCGCGACGATGCGGCCTCTGGAGGACTCAGGGTTCCGCTCGCCTGTGGACACAGGGTATCCCAGGGAACCTCTGGGGGCGCCTAGAGGGAGTCCAGCCACCGTTGCAGCGCCAGAGAGAAGGCAGGACGGCTTCGCGTCGCGTGCAGATCCCAAGGGCCCCCGTACTCGCAAGGAGGGGGGCCCGGGGGGGTGCCCTCTCGCGGTGTGGCGGGTTTTTTTTTTTTATTTGGGCGGGTGGGGGGGGGGGGGGGGGGGGGGGGGCCAATATTTTGGCTTTTTTTTCTTCCCACCCAAATTTGGAGGGGCCCCTGGGCCCAAGGGAACAAAAAAAAAAAAAAAAAAAAAAAAAAAAAAAAAAAAACAGGCCGGGGCTTTTCCCCTTTTCCCACTTTATTTTTGGGGGGGCGGGTTGGGGGGGGGGGGGGGGGGGGGGGGGCCCTTCCCCCAAACGGGGGGGGGTTGGGGTTTTTTTTTTTTTTTTTTTTTTTTTTTTTTTTGT
>JAGTYA010000629.1:12500-20707 GCA_024291935.2 Okapia johnstoni | reverse complement strand
CGCTGTGGAGGGTGCCTTCACGTTCCAGGGCTCTGTCGAAGCCTTACCTGGGGCTTTGGAGCCTAGGGCACTGTGGCCTCTTTCACTGACTTTCCAGGTATCACTTTCCCAGCCCCTTGTGATTTTCAGCCAGATGCAGCCTTGCAGGGTCTCTTCCTTAGAGTCAAAAAAAGGTAGCCCAAGGGACTGCTTTATTCAGTCTTCCCTGGTGCAAGAGGTGTGTTCCCTGGTGCAAGATGGTGTTTGGCTGTGAAGACGCCAGAACAATGGCTCTGCTCCCAGGGCCTCCAGTTTCCCAGTCAGAACAGACCTAGTCTCCAGAGCTCTCTGCTACAGAGCAGACATGGGGAAAAAGCTCTGTGGAGGGTTCCTTGACGTTCCAGGGCACTGTCGAAGCCTTACCTGGGCTGCTGGGGCCTAGGCACTGTGGGCCTCTTTTCACTGACTTTCCAGGTATCACTTCCCAGCCCCTTGTGATTTTCAGCCAGATGCAGCCTTGCAGGGTCTCTTCCTTAGAGTCAAAAAAAGGTAGCCCAAGGGACTGCTTATTCAGTCTTCCCTGGTGCAAGAGGTGTTTGGCTGTGAAGACGCCAGAACAATGGCTCTCTGCTCCCAGGGCCTCAGTTTCCCAGTCAGAACAGACCTAGTCTCCAGAGCTCTCTGCTACAGAGCAGACATGGGGAAATAGCTCTGAGGAGGGTTCCTTCACGCTCCCCTGCACTTGTCGAAGCCCTACCCCGGGGCTGGGGCCTAGGCACTGTGGCCTCTTTCACTGACTTTCCAGGTATCACTTCCCCAGCCCCTTGTGATTTTCAGCCAGATGCAGCCTTGCAGGGTCTCTTCCTTAGAGTCAAAAAAGGTAGCCCAAGGGGACTGCTTATTCAGTCTTCCCTGGTGCAAGAGGTGTTTGGCTGTGAAGACGCCAGAACAATGGCTCTGCTCCCAGGGCCTCAGTTTCCCAGTCAGAACAGACCTAGTCTCCAGAGCTCTCTGCTACAGAGCAGAGCAGACATGGGGGAAATAGCTCTGTGGAGGGTGCCTTCACGTTCCCTGGCACTGTCGAAGCCCTACCCTGGCTTTGGAGCCTAGGCACTGTGGCCTCTTTCACTGACTTTCCAGGTATCACTTCCCAGCCCCTTGTGATTTTCAGCCAGATGCAGCCTTGCAGGGTCTCTTCCTTAGAGTCAAAAAAGGTAGCCCAAGGGACTGCTTATTCAGTCTTCCCTGTGTGCCAAGAGGTGTTTGGCTGTGTGAAGACGCCAGAACAATGGCTCTGCTCCCAGGTCCTCCCCCAGGGCCTCAGTTTCCCAGTCAGAACAGACCTAGTCTCCAGAGCTCTCTGCTACAGAGAGCAGACATGGGGAAAAAGCGCTGTGGAGGGTGCCTTTCACGTTCCAGGGGCACTGTCGAAGCCCTACCTGGTGGGGGCTTTTGGAGCCTAGGCACTGTGGCCTCTTTCACTGACTTTTTCCAGGTATCACTTCCCAGCCCCTTGTGATTTTCAGCCAGATGCAGCCTTGCAGGGTCTCTTCCTTAGAGTCAAAAAAAGGTAGCCCAAGGGACTGCTTATTCAGTCTTCCCTGGTGCAAGAGGTGTTTGGCTGTGAAAGACGCCAGAACAACAATGGCTCTGCTCCCAGGGCCTCAGTTTCCCCAGTCAGAACAGACCTAGTCTCCAGAGCTCTCTGCTACAGAGCAGACATGGGGAAAAAGCGCTGTGGAGGAGGGTGCCTTCACGTTCCAGGGCACTGTCGAAGCCTTACCTGGGCTTTGGGGCCTAGGCACTGTGGCCTCTTTCACTGACTTTCCAGGTATCACTTCCCAGCCCCTTGTGATTTTCAGCCAGATGCAGCCTTGCAGGGTCTCTTCCTTAGAGTCAAAAAAGGGTAGCCCAAGGGACTGCTTATTCAGTCTTCCCTGGTGCAAGAGGTGTGTTTGGCTGTGAAGACGCCAGAACAATGGCTCTGCTCCCAGGGCCTCAGTTTTTCCAGTCAGAACAGACCTAGTCTCCAGAGCTCTCTGCTACAGAGCAGACATGGGGAAAAAAGCGCTGTGGAGGGTGGGTTCACGTTCCAGGCTCCCTGGCACTGTCGAAGCCTTACCTGGGGGCTTGGGAGCCTAGGCACTGTGGCCTCTTTCACACTGACTTTCCAGGTATCACTTCCCAGCCCCTTGTGATTTTCAGCCAGATGCAGCCTTGCAGGGTCTCTCTTCCTTAGAGTCAAAAAAGGTAGCCCAAGGGACTGCTTATTCAGTCTTCCCTGGTGCAAGAGGTGTTTGGCTGTGAAGACGCCAGAACAATGGCTCTGCTCCCAGGGCCTCAGTTTCCCAGTCAGAACAGTGACACCCTAGTCTCCAGAGCTCTCTGCTACAGAGCAGACATGGGGGGAAAAAGCGCTGTGGAGGGTGCTTTCACGTTCCAGGGCACTGTCGAAAGCCTTACCTGGGGTGCTGGAGAGCCTAGGCACACTGTGGCCTCTTTCACTGACTTTCCCAGGTATCACTTCCCAGCCCCCTTGTGATTTTCAGCCAGATGCAGCCTTGCAGGGGTCTCTTCCTTAGAGTCAAAAAAAGGTAGCCCAAGGGACTGCTTATTCAGTCTTCCCTGGTGCAAGAGGTGTTTTGGCTGTGAAGACGCCAGAACAATGGCTCTGCTGCTCCAGGGGCCCTCAGTTTCCCAGTCAGAACAGACCTAGTCCTCCAGAGCTCTCTCTGCTACAGAGCAGACACATGGGGAAAAAGCGCTCTGAGGAGTGTGAGGGGTTTCACGTTCAGGCTGGGCACTTGTCGAAGCCTTACCTGGGCTTTGGGGGCCTAGGCACTGTGGCCTCTCTTTCACTGACTTTCCAGGGTATCACTTCCCAGCCCCTTGTGATTTTCAGCCAGATGCAGCCTTGCCTTGCAGGGTCTCTTCCTTTAGAGTCAAAAAAGGTAGCCCAAGGGACTGCTTATTCAGTCTTCCCTGGTGCAAGAGGTGTTTGGCTGTGAAGACGCCAGAACAATGGCTCTGCTCCCAGGGCCTCAGTTTTTCCCAGTCAGAAACAGACCTAGTCTCCAGAGCTCTCTGCTACAGAGCAGACATGGGGAAATAGCTCTGAGGGAGGGTTCCTTCAGGTTCCCTGGCTTGGTCGAAGCCTTACCTGGGGCTTTGGGAGCCTAGGCACTGTGGCCTCTTTTCACTGACTTTCCCAGGTATCACTTCCCACCCTTGTGATTTTCAGCCAGATGCAGCCTTGCAGGGTCTCTTCTTCCTTAGAGTCAAAAAAAGGTAGCCCAAGGGACTGCTTATTCAGTCTTCCCTGGTGCAAGAGGTGTTTGGCTGTGAAGACGCGCCAGAACAATGGCTCTGCTCCCAGGGCCTCAGTTTCCCCAGTCAGAACAGACCTAGTCTCCAGAGCTCTCTGCTACAGAGCAGACATGGGGAAAAAAGCGCTGTGAGGAGGGTTCCTTCACGTTCCAGGGCACTTGTCGAAGCCCTTACCGGGTGCTTTGGAGCCTAGGCACTGTGGCTCTCTTTCACTGACTTTCCAGGTATCACTTCCCAGCCCCTTTGTGATTTTCAGCCAGATGCAGCCTTTGCAGGGTCTCTTCCTTAGAGTCAAAAAAAGTAGCCCAAGGGACTGCTTATTCAGTCTTCCCTGGTGCAAGAGGTGTTTGGCTGTGAAGACGCCAGAACAATGGCTCTGCTCCCAGGGCCTCAGTTTCCCAGTCAGAACAGACCAGACCTAGTCTCCAGAGCTCTCTGCTACAGAGCAGACATGGGGAAAAAAAGCTCTGAGGAGGGTTCCTTCACGTTCCCTGCCTTGGGGGAAGCCCTACCCGGGGCTGCTGGAGCCTAGGCACTGTGGCCTCTTTCACTGACTTTCCAGGTATCACTTCCCAGCCCCTTGTGATTTTCAGCCAGATGCAGCCTTGCAGGGTCTCTCTTCCTTAGAGTCAAAAAAGGTAGCCCAAGGGACTGCTTCTTATTCAGTCTTTCCTGGTGCAAGAGAGTGTTTTGCTGTGAAGACGCCAGAACAATGGCTCTGCTCCCAGGGCCTCAGTTTCCCCAGTCAGAACAGACCTAGTCTCTCCAGAGTGAGCTCTCTGCTACAGACAGCAGACATGGGGAAAAAGCGCTCTGTGGAGGTTCCTTTCACGTTCCAGTGCCACTGTCGTCGAAGCCCTCTTACCTGGGTTTCCTGGAGCCTAGGCACTGTGGCCCTCTTTCACTGACTTTCCAGGGTATCACTTCCCAGCCCCCTTGTGATTTTCAGCCAGATGCAGCCTTGCAGGGGTCTCTTCCTTTAGAGTCAAACAAAATAGTAGCCCAAGGGACTGCTTATTCAGTCTTCCCTGGTGCAAGAGGTGTTTGGCTGTGAAGACTGACGCCAGAACACAATGGACTCTGCTCCCAGGGGCCTCAGTTTTCCCAGTCAGAACAGACCCTAGTCTCCAGAGCTCTCTGCTACAGAGCAGACATGGGGAAAAAGCCGCTGTGGAGGGTGCCTTCACGTTCCCTGCAGCACTGTCGAAGCCTTACCTGGGCTTTGGAGCCCTAGGCACCTCCCCTAGGACTGCTTTTCCAGGTTCAACTTTCCAGGTATCACTTCCCAGGATCCCCATGTGATTTTTCAGCCAGCCCTTGATGCAGCAGCCTTGCAGGGTCTCTTCCTTAGAGTCAAAAAAGGTAGCCCAAGGGACTGCTTATTCAGTCTTCCCTGGTGCAAGAGGTGTTTGGCTGTGAAGACGCCAGAACAATGGCTCTGCTCCCAGGGCCCTCAGTTTCCCAGTCAGAACAGACCCTAGTCTCTCCAGAGCTCTCTGCTACAGAGCAGACATGGGAAAAAAGCGCTGTGGAGGGTGCCTCTCACGTTCCAGGGCGCACTCCTGGTGCAAGAGGTGTTTGGCTGTGAAGACGCCAGAACAAATGGCTCTGCTCCCAGGGCCACAGTTTCCCAGTCAGAGAAACAGACCTAGTCTCCAGAGCTCATCTGCTACAGAGCAGCACATGTGGGAAAAGGCGCTGTGGAGGGTGCCTTTCACCCGTTCCAGGCACTGTTCGAAAGCCTTACCTGGGGCTTTGGAGCACTAGGCACTGTGGCCCTCTTTCACAAAACTTTCGCAGGTATCACTTCCCAGCCCCTTGTGATTTTTCAGCCAGATGCAGCCTTGCAGGGTCTCTTCCTTAGATGTCAAAAAAAGGTAGCCCAAGGGGACATGCTTATTCAGTCTTCCCTGGTGCAAGAGGTGTTTGGCTGTGACGAAGGCACCTGCCAGAACAATGGCTCTGCTTCCCAGGGCCTCAGTTTTCCCAGTCAGTAACAGAACAGACCCTAGTCTCCAGAGCTCTCTGCTACAGAGCAGACATGGGGAAAAAGCTGGCTGTGTGAAGGGTGGCCTTTCACGTCTCCTGCAGGGCATCTGTCTGCAAGCCCTACTACGGGCTCTGTGGATGCCTAGGCACCACAAAATGGCACGACTCTTTCCACTTTCACACTTTCCAGGTATCACTTCCCAGCCTCCTTTTGATTTTCAGCCAGATTGCAAGCCTTGCAGGGTCTCTTCCTTGAGAAGAGTCAAAAAAAGGTAGCCCAATGGACTGCTTATTCAGTCTTCCCATGGTGCAAGAGGTGTTTGGCTGTGAAGACGCCAGAACAATGGCTCAAGCTCCCCAGGGCCTCAGTGTTCCCAGTCAGAACACCAGACCTAGTCATTTCCAGAGCTCCTCCTGCTACCAGAGCTGACATGGGGATCACGCTTTGGGAGGGTTGCCTACAGTTCGTTTCCACTCACACTGCATTCGATCAAGCCCTTACACACTGGGGGCTTTGGGGGCCTAGCACACTTGTGGCCTCTTTCACTGATTGTTTCCAGGTAATCACTTCCCCGCCCCTTGTGGATTTCAGCCAGATGCAGCCCTTGCAGGGTCCATCTTCCCTTAGAGTCAAATTAAAGGGTGCGTAAGCCCAAAAGGGAGGCTGCTTATTCAGTCTTCCCTGGGTGCAAGAGGTGTTTGGCTGTGAAGTCGCGACAGAACAATGGCTCTGCACTCCAAGGGGCACTCAGTTTCCCCCATCAGAAAGACCTAGGTCTTCCAGAGCTCTCTATGCTACAGAGCCTAGACCATGGGGAAAAAAAGCTCTGTGGAGGGCATTCCTTGAGGTTCTCCCTGCCTTGGGGAAGCCCCTTACCCGGGTGCTGGGGCCCTAGGCACTGTGGCCATCTTTTCCAATGACTGAACGTTTTCCAGGTATACACTTCCCAGCCCCCTTGTGATTTTCAGCCAGATGCAGCCTTGCAGGGGTCCTCTTCCTTAGAGTCAAAAAAGGATGTTAGCCCAAGGGACTGCTTATTCAGTCTTCCCTGGTGCAAGATGGTGTTTGGCTGTGAAGACGCCAGAAACAATGGCTCTGCTCCCAGGGCTCTCAAGTTTCCCAGTCAGAACAGACCTAGTCTCCAGAGCTCTCTGCTACAGAGCAGACATGGGGAAATACAGCTCCTGAGGAGGGTGCCTTTCGACGTTCCAAGGGGCACTGTCGAAGCCTTACCTGGGCTTTGGAGCCTAGGCACTGTGGGCCTCTTTCACTGACTTTTCCAGGTATCACTTCCCAAAGCCCCCCTGTGATTTTATCACCCAGATGCAGCCTTGCAGGGTCTCTTCCCTTAGAGTCAAAAAAGGTAGCCCAAGGGGACCTGCTTATTCAGGTTCTTCCCTGGTGCAAAGAGGTGTTTGTTTGTGCTGTGAAGAGACGCCAGAACAATGGCTCTGCTCCCAGGGCCTTCTAGTTTCCCAGTCATAACAAGACCAGTCAGTCTCTACAGTAGCTCTCTGTGAGCCCTACAGAGCAGACAATGGGGAGAAAAATACGCTCTGAGGGGGTTCCTGGGTGAGGCATCCCCCTGCCTTTGGGGAAAGCCTTACCTGGGGCTTGCTGGGGACTAGGCACATGCAGGCATCTTTCACATGACTTTCCAAGGTATCACTTCCCAGCTAACCTCTTGTGATTTTCCGTCAGATGCAACCTTGCAGGGTCTCTTCCTTAGAGTCCAAAAAAGGTAGCCCAAGGGAACTGCTTATTCTCAGTCCGTCTTTCCTGGTGCAAGGAGGTGCTTTGGCTGTGAAGACGTCCCAGAACAAATGGCTCTGCTCCCAGGGCCGATCTCAGTTTCACCCTAGTCAGAACAGACCTAGTCTCCAGAGCTCTCATGATACAGGAGCAGTAGACATGGGGGAAAAAGCGCTGTCGGAGGGTTTGCCTTCAGGCTCCCCAGGGCTTGGGGAAAACCCAACCAGGGCCTATTGGGGCGACCTAGGCACTTGTGAAGCCTGTTCTTTAACTGACTTTCCAGGAATTCAACTTCCCTAGTCTCCATTGTGATGTTCAGGCCAGATGCCCAACTGATGGCAAAGCCTTGCATGGGTACCTCTTCCTTAAATCAAAAAAGGGTAGCCCAATGGACTGCCTTATTCAGATCTTCCCTGTAGTGCAAGAGGTGTTTGGCTTGTGAAGAATGACGCCAGAACAATGGCTCTTGCTAGCCAAGGGCCTCAGTTGTCCCAGTCAAAACAGACCCAACTTTCTCTCCAGAGCACTCTGCTTACAGAGGCATACCTTGGGGAAAAAAGCCCTCTGAGAGAGGGTGCCTTTCCAAGTTCCAGGCACTGGAAGCCCTTACCCACTGGGTGCTTTGGAACTTAGGCACTTTATCAGGCCTCTTTCACTGTCTTTTCGCCCCAGGTAACTACTTCCCAGCCTAGCATTGTGAATTTCAGCCAGGCTGCAGCCTTGCAGGGTATTCTTCCCTAGAATGCAAAAAAGGTAGCCCAAGGATACCCACTTTCTGGTATTCAGTCTTCCCTGGAGCAAGAGGTGTTTGGCTGTGAAGACGCCAGAGACAATGCTCTGCTCCCAGGCCGACAGTTTCCCCTGTCAAGAACAGACCTAGTCTCCAGAGCTCTCTGCTACAAGATACACATTCATGGGGAAAAAAGCGCTGTGGAGGGTGCCTTCTACGTTCCTAGGCCACATGTTTGAAGCCCTAACCGGTGCTATTAGGAGGGCTAGGCACTGGTGGCCTCTTTTCATCACTGACTTTCCCAGAATTCACTTCCAAACTCCAGCTACCTTAGTGATATTTCACATCAGAATGCAGCCTTGAGCAGGGGTCTCTTCCATTAGAGTCAAAATAAGTATAGCCCAAGGGACTGCTTTATTCAGTCTTCCC
>JAGTYA010000629.1:0-7500 GCA_024291935.2 Okapia johnstoni | reverse complement strand
CTTCGTGTAGATTCAAAAAATGTGTGGTCCCTGGGACTGCTTATTCAGAAATTGTTCTTACCGGTGTGGCAAGAGGTGTTTGGCTTGTGAAGAAAAAAGAAACAATGGCTCAGCTCCCAAGGGGGCCTCAGTTTTCCCAATCAGAAAAGGACCTGTAGTCCTCCTAGAGAGTTCTTCTTGCTACAGTAGGTCAAGAACATGGGTGAAATTAGCTCTCGGAGGAGGGTTCCTTGAGGCTCCCTGCTTGGGGAAGCCCATTACCCGTGGGCTTTTTGGAGACTAGGCCACTGTGATGTGTTGGGCCTCTTTCAATGAGATCTTTCCAAGGTCATCACTTCCCATCCCCTTAGTGATGTTCAGTGCCAGATGCAGCCATTGCAGGGTTTTTTGGTTTGTCTTCCCTTAAAGTTTTTTATAAAAAAGGTATATAGCCCCAACGTGAACTGTCTACCTGCTTATTCAAGCTCTTCCTGGTGAAGCAAAGGAGGAGTTTTTGGCTGTGAAGACGCCAGAAAAAATACTCTGCTCCCAAGGGCCTCAGTTTTCCCAAGTCAGAAACAGACCTAGAGTATCTTCAGAGCCCTCTCTACAGAGCCAGACATGTGGGAAAAAGCGCTGCTGGAAGGGTGCCTTCACGTTCCAGGGGCACTGTCGAAGCCTTACCAGGGTCTTTGGAGCCTAGGCACAGTTGCCATCTTTCGTTTCACTAGACTTTTCCTTTCCCGGTTTCACTGCCTCAGATCCCATTGGATTTTTCAGTTCCAGATGCAGCCTTGCAGGGTCTCTACCTTATGAGTCAAAAAAATGTATGCCCAATGGACTGGCTTCTATTCAGTCTTCCCGTGGTGCAAGAGATTGTTGGCTGTGAAGACTAGTCCAGAACAGTGCCTCCTGCACCCCAGGGCCTCAGTGTCCCCAGTCATTAAACAGACCTAGTCACCCATGAGCTCATCTAGGCTACAGAGCAAACAATAAGAATAAAGCGCTGTGGAGGGTTGCTATCCACGTTCCAGGACACTGTCGAAGCCCTACCCCTGGTTTGTGTGCTTGAGGCCTAGTACTGTGGCCTCTTTCTACTGACTTTTCCAGTTAATCTCACTTCCCAGCCCCTTGGGATATTTTCATCACAGGCCAGATGCAGCTTTGCATGGGGGTCTCCTTCGTTTTCCTTAGAGTCAAAAACTAGGTACACCAAGGGACTTGCTTATTCACTCTTCCCCTGAATTCAAGAGTTGTATTGGCCTGTGGAAGGAACCCAGAACAATGGGGGGCTCTAGAACATGAGCGCCCAGGGAAACATGTCCTCCAGTTTCCCATCTCACAGAACAGGGGACCTAGTCTCCAAAGCTCATCCTGCTACATGAGCAGACGCAAGTGGAAAAAAGCGCTTGTGGAGGGTGCCTTCAGGGACCAGGGCCAGCATTGTTCGAAGCCTTAGTTATACATGGGCTTAGAAGCCTCAAGGCAATGTGCCGTCGAGCACTGACTTTTCGATTTATGTCTACTTCCCAGCCTTCCCTTCTTGATTTTTCGGGAGCCAGTATGCAGACGCCTATGTAGTGTCCTTCTCCTTAGATCGTCAAATCAACAAGTTAGCCCAAGTGTGACAGCTTTATTTCCATGTCTCTCCCCTGGGTTTGACAGGTGAATGTTTGGATTATGAAGACGCCATACTATCAATGGCCTCTCCCTCCAACCAGGGCCTCAGTTTCTCCCATCCAGGAACAGTACCTATGATCATCTTTTCAGAGCTCTCTGTCTTACATCGCATCCCCCACCATTGTAAAAATGCGCTAGTGAAAGTGTGTTTTTCACGTTCCAAGGCACTGTTCGAAGCCTTACCTGGGCTTTGAGCCTAGCACTGTGGGCCAATTCACTGCCTTTACATGAATCACTCTTCCCAGCCCCTGGTGATTTTCAGCCTGAGGCAGCCCTTGCAGGGGTCTCATCCTCTAGAGTCCAAAAAGCTAAGCACAAGGACTCTTATTCAGGTCCTTCACTGGTGCAAATAGGTTTTGTTTGTGAAGACGCCAGAAAAAATGGCTGTGCTTTCCCATAGACCTTCATTTCCCCAGTCAGAAACAGACCCGTTAGTTCTCCAATAGCTCTCTGCTACAGAGTAGCATGGGGAAAAAGCGCTTTGGAGGGTGGCTTCAAGTTCGCAGGGCACTGTCGTCAGCCTTACCTGGGCTTTGGAGCCTAGGCACTGTGGCCTCATTTCACTGACTTTCCAGGGTATCACCATTCACACCAGCCCCTTGTGATTTTCAGCCAGTATGCAGCCTTGCAGGGTCTCTACCTTAGAGTCAAAAAAGGTATCCCAAGTGAGCTGCTTAGTCAGTGTCACTAGCTGCACAGATATGTTTGGCATTCAAGAACGCCAGAACAACTGCTATGCTCTCCCAGCCGGCCTCTATTCTCCCAGTCCCCAAGAGCAGAACAAAACCTAGGGAGGGGTGGACTCTTCTGCTCACAGAGCATTACATATGGGGGGGGGGGGGGGGGGGGGGGGGGTGGGGGGGGGGGGGGGGGGGGGGAGTACGCTATCCTCCAGAGCTCTCTGCTAAAAAGATGCAGACATGTAGACAAAAGCCGTGTGGAAGTGCTTTCCACGTTCCAGGCACTGTCGAAGCCTTAGCTGGGCTTAGGAACTAGGCACCGTGGCCTCTTTCAGGGCCTAGCGTCACTAAAAGTGATGCCAGTCTTTCAGACCTGGTTTGGACAATGGGGTGTACTTTCAGGTATCTACTTCCGGGGGGCAGTCCGCAGCCCCGTGCGAGTTGTTCAGCCATATTGCAGCCATGCAGATTGAGGGTCATCAATTACCTTAGAAGTCAAAAAAGGTAGCCCGTCCCAGAAACAAGGGACTTGCATATTACGTTTTGTCCACTGGTGCAAGTGGTGTCTGGCCCGAGAAGCACGCTCATTGAATCATTCAAATTCACTCGCTCCCCAGGGCCTGGTACAGTTTCCACAAGTCCAGACCCATCCCACCTAGTCTTATTCAGTCTTCCCTGGTGCAAGAGGTGTTTGGCTGTGAAGACGCCAGAACAATGGCTCTGCTCCCAGGGCCTCAGTTTCCCAGTCAGAACAGACCTAGTCTCCAGAGCTCTCTGCTACAGAGCAGACATGGGAAAAAAAAGCTGTGGAGGGTGCCTTCACGTTCCAGGGCACTGTCGAAGCCTTACCTGGGCTTTGGAGCCTAGGCACTGTGGCCTCTTTCACTGACTTTCCAGGTATCACTTCCCAGCCCCTTGTGATTTTCAGCCAGATGCAGCCTTGCAGGGTCTCTTCCTTAGAGTCAAAAAAGGTAGCCCAAGGGACTGCTTATTATTCAGTCTTCCCCTGGTGCAAGAGGTGTTTGGCTGTGAAGACGCCAGAACAATGGCTCTGCTCCCAGGGCCTCAGTTTCCCAGTCAGAACAGACCTAGTCTCCAGAGCTCTCTGCTACAGAGCAGACATGGGGAAAAAAAGCTCTGAGGAGGGTGCCTTCACGTTCCAGGGCACTGTCGAAGCCTTACCTGGGCTTTGGAGCCTAGGCACTGTGGCCTCTTTCACTGACTTTCCAGGTATCACTTCCCAGCCCCTGTGATTTCAGCCAGATGCAGCCTTGCAGGGTCTCTTCCTTAGAGTCAAAAAAGGTAGCCCAAGGGACTGCTTATTCAGTCTTCCCTGGTGCAAGAGGTGTTTGGCTGTGAAGACGCCAGAACAATGGCTCTGCTCCCAGGGCCTCAGTTTCCCAGTCAGAACAGACCTAGTCTCCAGAGCTCTCTGCTACAGAGCAGACATGGGGAAAAGCTCTGTGGAGGGTGCCTTCACGTTCCAGGGCACTGTCGAAGCCTTACCTGGGCTTTGGAGCCCTAGGCACTGTGGCCTCTTTCACTGACTTTCCAGGTATCACTTCCCAGCCCCTTGTGATTTTCAGCCAGATGCAGCCTTGCAGGGTCTCTTCCTTAGAGTCAAAAAAGGTAGCCCAAGGGACTGCTTATTCAGTCTTCCCTGGTGCAAGAGGTGTTTGGCTGTGAAGACGCCAGAACAATGGCTCTGCTCCCAGGGCCTCAGTTTCCAGTCAGAACAGACTAGTCTCCAGAGCTCTCTGCTACAGAGCAGACATGGGGAAAAAGCTCTGAGGAGGGTTCCTTGACGTTCCCTGGCACTGGGGAAGCCCTACCTGGGTGCTTTGGGCCTAGGCACTGTGGCCTCTTTCACTGACTTTCCAGGTATCACTTCCCAGCCCCTTGTGATGATTTTCAGCCAGATGCAGCCTTGCAGGGTCTCTTCCTTAGAGTCAAAAAAAAAAAGCCCCAAGGGACTGCTTATTCAGTCTTCCCTGGTGCAAGAGGTGTTTTGCTGTGAAGACGCCCAGAACAATGGCTCTGCTCCCAGGGCCTCAGTTTCCCAGTCAGAACAGACCTAGTCTCCAGAGCTCTCTGCTACAGAGCAGACATGGGGAAAAAAGCTGTGGAGGGAGGCTTCACCTTTCAGGGCACTGTCGAAGCCTTACCTGGGCTTTGGAGCCTAGGCACTGTGGACCTCTTTCACTGACTTTCCAGGTATCACTTCCCAGCCCCTTGTGATTTTCAGCCAGATGCAGCCTTGCAGGGTCTCTTCCTTAGAGTCAAAAAAGGTAGCCCAAGGGACTGCTTATTCAGTCTTCCCTGGTGCAAGAGGTGTTTGGCTGTGAAGACGCCAGAACAATGGCTCTGCTCCCAGGGCCTCAGTTTCCCAGTCAGAACAGACCTAGTCTCCAGAGCTCTCTGCTACAGAGCAGACATGGGGAAAAAAGCTCTGAGGAGGGTTCCTTGAGGCTCCCTGCCTTGGGGAAGCCCTACCCGGGTGCTTTGGAGCCTAGGCACTGTGGCCTCTTTCACTGACTTTCCAGGTATCACTTCCCAGCCCCTTGTGATTTTCAGCCAGATGCAGCCTTGCAGGGTCTCTTCCTTAGAGTCAAAAAAGGTAGCCCCAAGGGACTGCTTATTCAGTCTTCCCTGGTGCAAGAGGTGTTTGGCTGTGAAGACGCCAGAACAATGGCTCTGCTCCCAGGGCCTCAGTTTCCCAGTCAGAACAGACCTAGTCTCCAGAGCTCTCTGCTACAGAGCAGACATGGGGAAAAAGCGCTGTGGAGGGGTGCCTTCACGTTCCAGGGCACTGTCGAAGCCTTACCTGGGCTTTGGAGCCTAGGCACTGTGGCCTCTTTCACTGACTTTCCAGGTATCACTTCCCAGCCCCTTGTGATTTTCAGCAGCCAGATGCAGCCTTGCAGGGTCTCTTCCTTAGAGTCAAAAAAGGTAGCCCAAGGGACTGCTTATTCAGTCTTCCCTGGTGCAAGAGGTGTTTGGCTGTGAAGACGCCAGAACAATGGCTCTGCTCCCAGGGCCTCAGTTTCCCAGTCAGAACAGACCTAGTCTCCAGAGCTCTCTGCTACAGAGCAGACATGGGGAAAAAGCGCTGTGGAGGGTGCCTTCACGTTCCAGGCCACTGTCGAAGCCTTACCTGGGCTTGGGAGCCTAGGCACTGTGGCCTCTTTCACTGACTTTCCAGGTATCACTTCCCAGCCCCTTGTGATTTTCAGCCAGATGCAGCCTTGCAGGGTCTCTTCCTTAGAGTCAAAAAAGGTAGCCCAAGGGACTGCTTATTCAGTCTTCCCTGGTGCAAGAGGTGTTTGGCTGTGAAGACGCCAGAACAATGGCTCTGCTCCCAGGGCCTCAGTTTCCCAGTCAGAACAGACCTAGTCTCCAGAGCTCTCTGCTACAGAGCAGACATGGGGAAAAAGCGCTGTGGAGGGTGCCTTCACGTTCCAGGGCACTGTCGAAGCCTTACCTGGGCTTTGGAGCCTAGGCACTGTGGCCTCTTTCACTGACTTTCCAGGTATCACTTCCCAGCCCCCCTTGTGATTTTCAGCCAGATGCAGCCTTGCAGGGTCTCTTCCTTAGAGTCAAAAAAGGTAGCCCAAGGGACTGCTTATTCAGTCTTCCCTGGTGCAAGAGGTGTTTGGCTGTGAAGACGCCAGAACAATGGCTCTGCTCCCAGGGCCTCAGTTTCCCAGTCAGAACAGACCTAGTCTCCAGAGCTCTCTGCTACAGAGCAGCAGACATGGGGAAAAAGCTCTGTGGAGGGTGCCTTCACGTTCCAGGGCACTTGAAGCCTTACCTGGGCTTTGGAGCCTAGGCACTGTGGCCTCTTTCACTGACTTTCCAGGTATCACTTCCCAGCCCCTTGTGATTTTCAGCCAGATGCAGCCTTGCAGGGTCTCTTCCTTAGAGTCAAAAAAGGTAGCCCAAGGGACTGCTTATTCAGTCTTCCCTGGTGCAAGAGGTGTTTGGCTGTGAAGACGCCAGAACAATGGCTCTGCTCCAGGGCCTCAGTTTCCCAGTCAGAACAGACCTAGTCTCCAGAGCTCTCTGCTACAGAGCAGACATGGGGAAAAAAGCGCTGTGGAGGGTGCCTTCACGTTCCAGGGCACTGTCGAAGCCTTACCTGGGCTTTGGAGCCTAGGCACTGTGGCCTCTTTCACTGACTTTCCAGGTATCACTTCCCAGCCCCTTGTGATTTTCAGCCAGATGCAGCCTTGCAGGGTCTCTTCCTTTAGAGTCAAAAAAGGTAGCCCAAGGGACTGCTTATTCAGTCTTCCCTGGGTGCAAGAGGTGTTTGGCCGTGAAGACGCCAGAACAATGGCTCTGCTCCCAGGGCCTCAGTTTCCCAGTCAGAACAGACCTAGTCTCTAGAGCTCTCTGCTACAGAGCAGACATGGGGAAAAAAGCGCTGTGGAGGGTGCCTTCACGTTCCAGGGCACTGTCGAAGCCTTACCTGGGCTTTGGAGCCTAGGCACTGTGGCCTCTTTCACTGACTTTCCAGGTATCACTTCCCAGCCCCTTGTGATTTTCAGCCAGATGCAGCCTTGCAGGGTCTCTTCCTTAGAGTCAAAAAAGGTAGCCCAAGGGACTGCTTATTCAGTCTTCCCTGGTGCAAGAGGTGTTTGGCTGTGAAGACGCCAGAACAATGGCTCTGCTCCCAGGGCCTCAGTTTCCCAGTCAGAACAGACCTAGTCTCCAGAGCTCTCTGCTACAGAGCAGACATGGGGAAAAAGCGCTGTGGAGGGGGCCCTTGAGGTTCCCTGGGCACTGTGTCGGAAGCCTTACCTGGGCTTTGGAGCCTAGGCACTGTGGCCTCTTTCACTGACTTTCCAGGTATCACTTAGCCAGATGCAGCCTTGCAGGGTCTCTTCCTTAGAGTCAAAAAAGGTAGCCCAAGGGACTGCTTATTCAGTCTTCCCTGGTGCAAGAGGTGTTTGGCTGTGAAGACGCCAGAACAATGGCTCTGCTCCCAGGGCCTCAGTTTCCCAGTCAGAACAGACCTAGTCTCCAGAGCTCTCTGCTACAGAGCAGACATGGGGAAAAAGCGCTGTGGAGGGTGCCTTCACGTTCCAGGGCACTGTCGAAAGCTTACCTGGCTTTGGAGCCTAGGCACTGTGGCCCTCTTTTCACTGACTTTCCAGGTATC
>JAGTYA010000628.1:15000-20790 GCA_024291935.2 Okapia johnstoni | reverse complement strand
AAAAGCGCTGTGCGGGGTGCCTTCACGTTAAGGGCACTGCCCAACCTTACCTGGGCTTTGGGCCCTGGCACAGGGCCCCCAAAACGTTTTCCCCCCGGGTAGCACTTCCCCCCCCCTTGTTTGTGGGCCCCCCAAAGCACGTTCAGGGTCTTTTTCCTTAGAGTCAAAAAAAGGACCCCAAGAGTGCTTATTCAATCTTCCCTGGTCAAATGTTTGTTTAAAACTGCCTTCCTGGCTAGCCCTTTCCAGCCCGATGGCACCTGCACCTGGTGCAGGCTCGGCAGGCTCTCTTCCTTGCAGGGAGGAAAGGCAGCCCCAGAGAGTCGTTTTCAGCCTTCCCTCGGCGGGGCAAGAGAAAAGCTCTTCAGACACCTAAACACTGGGGCTGTTCCAAGGCTTGACTTACCAAGTCAGACCAGGCCTAGTCGCGCGAGCTCTCTGCTACAGAGCACACTTGGAGAAACAGTGGTGCAGAGAGTGCCTTGACATTCCCGGGTTTGTGGAAGCCCTACCTGGGCTGTGGGGCCTAGGCACTGTGGCCTCTTCCAGTGACTTTCCAGGTAGCACTTTCCAGCCCCTTGTGATTTTCAGCCCGAATGCGGCCTAGCAGAACGTCTTCCTTGGAGGGAGAAAAGGCAGCCCAACAGAGTGCTGAGTCAACCTCCTTCGCACAGCAAGGCTGGGTCTCTTCAGAAGCCACAAAATGGGTCTGACTCCAAAGCCTCAATTTCCTAGTCAGAGCAGGCCTAGTCACGCGAGCTCTCTGCTACGGAGCACACTTGGAGAAACAGTGGTGGCAAGAGTGCCTTGACGTTCCAGGTCCCTGGGAAGCCGTATCCGGAAAGTGGGGCCTAGGCGCTCCAGCCGCTGAAAATTGCCTTCCCGGCGAGTACTTCCCAGCCCAGGGTGATTTTCAGCCCGAATGCGGCCTAGAAGGATGTCTTCCCTGGAGGGAGAAAAGGCAGCCTTACAGAGTGCTGCGTCAATCCTCCTTAGCACAGCAAGTCTGGGGATGTTCAGAAGGCACGTAATGGTTTTCACTCCAGAGACAAAGTTTCCTCGTCAGAGCAGGCCTAGTCGCGCGAGCTCTCTGCTACAGAGCACACTTGGAGAAACAGTGGTGGGGAGAGTGTCTTGACGTTCCCGGGCCCTGGGGAAGCCCTACCTGGCAAGTGGGGCCTAGGCGCTCCAGCCGCTGAAAACTGCCTTCCCGGCTAGCACTTCCCAGTCCAGGGTGATTTTCAGCCCAAATGCGGCCTAGCAGGACGTCTTCCTTGGAGGGAGAAAAGGCAGCCCAACAGAGAGCTGAGTCAATCCTCCTTCGCACAGCAAGGCTGGGGCTGTTCAGAAGCCGCAAAATGGGTCTGACTCCAGAGCCTCAGTTTCCTCGTCAGAGCAGGCCTAGTCGCGCGAGCTCTCTGCTACAGAGCACACTTGGAGAAACAGTGGTGGGGAGAGTGCCTTGACGTTCCAGGTCCCTGGGAAGCCCTATCCGGCAAGTGGGGCCTAGGCGCTCCAGCCGCTGAAAACTGCCTTCCCGGCTAGCACTTCCCAGTCCAGGGTGATTTTCAGCCCGAATGCGGCCTAGCAGGACGTCTTCCTTGGAGGGAGAAAAGGCAGCCCAACAGAGTGCTGAGTCAATCCTCCTTCGCACAGCAAGGCTGGGGCTGTTCAGAAGCCACATAATGGTTTTCACTCCAGAGCCTCAGTTTCCTCGTCAGAGCAGGCCTAGTCGCGCGAGCTCTCTCCTCCAGAGCACACTTGGAGAAACAGTGGTGGGGAGAGTGCCTTGACGTTCCCGGGCCCTGGGGAAGCCCTACCCGGCAAGTGGGGCCTAGGCGCTCCAGCCGCTGAAAACTGCCTTCCCGGCTAGCCCTTCCCAGTCCAGGGTGATTTTCAGCCCGAATGCGGCCTAGCAGGACGTCTTCCTTGGAGGGAGAAAAGGGCAGCCCAACAGAGTGCTGAGTCAATCCTCCTTCGCACAGCAAGGCTGGGGGGCTGTTCAGAAGCCACAAAATGGGGTCTGACTCCAGAGCCTCAGTTTCCTCCTCAGAGCAGCAGGCCTAGTCGCGCGAGCTCTCTGCTACAGAGCACACACTTGGAGAAACAGTGGTGGGGAGAGTGTGCCTTGACGTTCCCGGTTCCCGGGCCCTGGGGAAGCCCTACCCGGGCAAGTGGGGCCTAGGCGCTCCAGCCGCTGAAAACTGCCTTCCCGCTAGCACTTCCCAGTCCAGGGTGATTTTCAGCCCGAATGCGGCCTAGCAGGCCTAGCAGTCGTCTTCCTTGGAGGGAGGGAGAAAAGGCAGCCCAACAGAGTGTGGAGAGTCAATCCTCCTTCGCACAGCAAGGCTGGGGGGTGTTCAGAAGCCACAAAATGGGTCTGACTCCAGAGCCTCAGTTTCCTCAGTTTCCTCGTCAGCAGGCCTAGTCGCGCGAGCTCTCTGCTACAGAGCACACTTGGAGAAACAGTGGTGGGGAGAGTGCCTTGACGTTCCCATGCCCTGGGGAAGCCCTACCCGGCAAGTGGGCCTAGGGCGCTCCAGCCGCTGAAAACTGCCTTCCCGGCTAGCACTTCCCAGTCCAGGGTGATTTTCAGCCCGAATGCGGCCTAGCAGAACGTCTTCCTTGGAGGGAGAAAAGGCAGCCCAACAGAGTGCTGAGTCAATCCTCCTTCGCACAGAAAGGCTGGGGATGTTCAGAAGCCACATAATGGTTTTCACTCCAGAGACACAGTTTCCTCGTCAGAGCAGGCCTAGTCGCGCGAGCTCTCTGCTACAGAGCACACTTGGAGAAACAGTGGTGGGGAGAGTGCCTTGATGTTCCCGGGCCCTGGGGAAGCCTTACCTGGCAAGTGGGGCCTAGGCGCTCCAGCCGCTGAAAACTGCCTTCCCAGCTAGCCCTTCCCAGTCCAGGGTGATTTTCAGCCCGAATGCGGCCTAGCAGGACGTCTTCCTTGGAGGAAGAAAAGGCAGCCCAACCGAGTGCTGAGTCAATCCTCCTTCGCAAAGCAAGGCTGGGGCTGTTCAGAAGCCGCAAATTGGGTCTGACTCCAGAGCCTCAGTTTCCTCGTCAGAGCAGGCCTAGTCGCGCGAGCGCGCTCTCTCTCCAGAGCACACTTGGAGAAACAGTGGTGGGGAGAGTGCCTTGACGTTCCCGGGCCCTGGGGAAGCCCTACCCGGGAAGTGGGGCCTAGGCGCTCCAGCCGCTAAAAACTGCCTTCCTGGCTAGCCCTTTCCAGCCCGATGGCACCTGCACCTGGTGCAGGCTCGGCAGGCTCTCTTCCTTGCAGGGAGGAAAGGCAGCCCCAGAGAGTCGTTTTCAGCCTTCCCTCGGCGGGGCAAGAGAAAAGCTCTTCAGACACCTAAACACTGGGGCTGTTCCAAGGCTTGACTTACCAAGTCAGACCAGGCCTAGTCGCGCGAGCTCTCTGCTACAGAGCACACTTGGAGAAACAGTGGTGCAGAGAGTGCCTTGACATTCCCGGGTTTGTGGAAGCCCTACCTGGGCTGTGGGGCCTAGGCACTGTGGCCTCTTCCAGTGACTTTCCAGGTAGCACTTTCCAGCCCCTTGTGATTTTCAGCCCGAATGCGGCCTAGCAGAACGTCTTCCTTGGAGGGAGAAAAGGCAGCCCAACAGAGTGCTGAGTCAACCTCCTTCGCACAGCAAGGCTGGGTCTCTTCAGAAGCCACAAAATGGGTCTGACTCCAAAGCCTCAATTTCCTAGTCAGAGCAGGCCTAGTCACGCGAGCTCTCTGCTACGGAGCACACTTGGAGAAACAGTGGTGGCAAGAGTGCCTTGACGTTCCAGGTCCCTGGGAAGCCGTATCCGGAAAGTGGGGCCTAGGCGCTCCAGCCGCTGAAAATTGCCTTCCCGGCGAGTACTTCCCAGCCCAGGGTGATTTTTTTCAGCCCGAATGCGGCCTAGAAGGATGTCTTCCCTGGAGGGAGAAAAAAAGCAGCCTTACAGAGTGCTGCGTCAATCCTCCTTAGCACAGCAAGTCTGGGGATGTTCAGAAGGCACGTAATGGTTTTCACTCCAGAGACAAAGTTTCCTCGTCAGAGCAGGCCTAGTCGCGCGAGCTCTCTGCTACAGAGCACACTTGGAGAAACAGTGGTGGGGAGAGTGTCTTGACGTTCCCGGGCCCTGGGGAAGCCCTACCTGGCAAGTGGGGCCTAGGCGCTCCAGCCGCTGAAAACTGCCTTCCCGGCTAGCACTTCCCAGTCCAGGGTGATTTTCAGCCCAAATGCGGCCTAGCAGGACGTCTTCCTTGGAGGGAGAGAAAAGGCAGCCCAACAGAGAGCTGAGTCAATCCTCCTTCGCACAGCAAGGCTGGGGCTGTTCAGAAGCCGCAAAATGGGTCTGACTCCAGAGCCTCAGTTTCCTCGTCAGAGCAGGCCTAGTCGCGCGAGCTCTCTGCTACAGAGCACACTTGGAGAAACAGTGGTGGGGAGAGTGCCTTGACGTTCCAGGTCCCTGGGAAGCCCTATCCGGCAAGTGTGGCCTAGGCGCTCCAGCCGCTGAAAACTGCCTTCCCGGCTAGCACTTCCCAGTCCAGGGTGATTTTCAGCCCGAATGCGGCCTAGCAGGACGTCTTCCTTGGAGGGAGAAAAGGCAGCCCAACAGAGTGCTGAGTCAATCCTCCTTCGCACAGCAAGGCTGGGGATGTTCAGAAGCCACATAATGGTTTTCACTCCAGAGACACAGTTTCCTTCCTCGTCAGAGCAGGCCTAGTCGCGCGAGCTCTCTGCTACAGAGCACACACTTGGAGAAACAGTGGTGGGGAGAGTGCCTTGACGTTCCCGGGCCCTGGGGAAAGCCCTACCCGGCAAGTGGGGCTAGGCGCTCCAGCCGCTGAAAACTGCTGCCTTCCCAGCTAGCCCTTCCCAGTCCAGGGTGATTTTCAGCCCGAATGCGGCCTAGCAGGACGTCTTCCTTGGAGGGAGAAAAGGCAGCCCAACAGAGTGCTGAGTCAATCCTCCTTCGCACAGCAAGTCTGGGGGGTTCTGTTCAGAAGCCATAATGGGTTTTCACTCCAGAGACACAGTTTCCTCGTCAGAGCAGGCCTAGTCGCGAACCTTCCCTGGTGCAAGAGGTGTTTGGGCTGTTAAGAAGCCACAACAATGGGTTTGCCTCCAGGCCTCAGTTTCCAAGGCCTCAGTTTCCCAGTCAGAGCAGGCCTAGTCGCCAGAGCTCTCTGCTACAGAGCACACTTGTGGGAAAAGCGCTGTGGAGGGTGCCTTGACGTTCCCGGGCATTGTCTAAGCCCTTACCCGGGCTTGGGGGCCTAGGCACTATGGCCCCTACAAACTGACTTTCCAGGTAGCACTTCCCAGCCCCTTGTGACTTGCAGCCCCAAAGCAGCGTTTCAGGGTCTCTTCCTTAGAGTCAGGGAAAAAGTTAGCCCCCAAGGGAGTGCTTATTCAATCTTCCTTGGTGCAAGAGTTGTTTGTCTGTGAAGAAGCCACAACAATGGGTCTGCTCCCAGGGCCTCAGTTTCCCAGTCAGAGAAGACAGGCCTAGTCTCAAGAGCTCTCTGCTACAGAGCACACATGGGGAAACAGTGCTGGGGGAGGAGAGTGCTCTTGACGTTCCCAGGGCTTGGGGAAGCACTACCCGGGCGGTGGGGCCTAGGCACTTTGGCCTCTTCCAGTGACTTTCCAGGTAGCACTTTCCAGCCCCTTGTGATTTTCAGCCAAAGGCAGCCTGGCAGTGTCTCTTCCTTAGAGCCATAAAAGGTAGCCCAAGGGAGTGCTTATTCAGGCTTCCCTGGTGCAAGAGGTGTTTGTCTG
>JAGTYA010000628.1:0-10000 GCA_024291935.2 Okapia johnstoni | reverse complement strand
AAAACCCCCCCCCCGGGGGGGAAAAAAAAACCCCCCCCCCCTTTATTTTTAAAAACCCCCCCTTTTTTCCCCCGGGGGGGAAAAAACCCGGAAAAGGGAAAGGGGGGGGCCCCCCCCCCGGGGGGGGGGGAAAAAAACGCCCCCCCCCCCCCCCCAAAGGGCCCCCAACCCCAAACCGGGGGAAACCGGGGAAAGGGGGGGCCCCAAAACCCCCGGGGGGTTTGGGGGTTTTTCCCCGGGGGGTAAAACAACCCTTTTTCCCCCCCCAAAAAAAAAAAAACCCCCCCCCCAAGGGTTTTTGGGGGGGGAAAAGGGGGGGAGGGGGGGGGAAAAAACCCCCGGGGGGCCCCCCCCAAAAAAAAGGGCCCTCCCCCCCCTTTTCCCCCGGGGGAAAGGGGAAAAACCCCCGGTTTTTTCCCGGGGGGGGGGCCCGGGGGGGAAAAAAAAAGGGGGGCCCCCGGGGGAAACCCATTTTTTTCCCCCTTTTCCCCCGGGGGAAATTTTTAAAGGGTTTTCCCCCCCTTTTTTAAAAAATTTTAAAAACCAGGGGGGCCCCCCCCCAAATTTTGGGGGGGCCCGGGGCCCGGGGGGCCCCCCCCCCTTTTAAAAGGCCCGGGGGGGCCCCCCCCCCTTTTTGGGGGAAAAACCCGGGGGGCCCCTTTGGGGCCGGCCCCCCGGGGTTTTCCCCCCAAAGGGGGAAAACCCCCCCCCCCCAAGGGGGGGGGGGGGGAAAATTTTAGGGGGAAAAATTTTTGGGGGGTTTTCGGGGTTTGGGGTTTTTCCCCCCCTTCCCCCCCCGGGGGTTTAAAAAACCCCCCCCCTTTCCCCCCTTTTCCCCTTCCCGGGCCCCCTTTTAAAAAAGGGGGGTTGGGGAAACCGGGGGGTTTTAAACCCCCCCCCCCCGGGGGGAGGTTCCCCCCCCCCCCGGGGCCCAAAAACCCCCCCAAAAACCCCCTTTTTTTGGGTTCCTTTAAAACCCCCCGGCCCGGGGTTTTTTTGGGGAAAAATTTTTTTTTCCCCCAGGGGCCCCCCGGGGGGGGAAAGGAAAAAACCCCCCCCCCTTTTTTCCCCCAAAAGGGGGGGGGGGCCCCCCGGGCCCCTTTTTTGGGGGGGAAAAAAGGGGGGAACCCCTTTTGGGGGGGGTTTCCCCCCCCCGGGGGGGGCCCAAACCGGGGTTTTTCCCCCCCCCCTTTAGGGTTGGGGCCCAAATTCCCCGGGTTGGGGGGGGGGGGGGGGGTTTTTCCCCTTTTGGGGGTTTTTCCCCCCCGGGGGGGGGGGCCCCCCCCTTTTGGGGTTTTTTTTTCCCCCCCCCCGGGCCCCCAAGGGGGGAAAACCCCTTTTTTTTTTGGGGGGCCCCCGGGGGCCCTCCCCACCCCGGGTTTTTGGGGGGGGCCCCAAAAGGGGCCCCCCCTTTTTTAAAAAAGGGCCCCCAAAACCCCAAAATTCCCCGGGGGGGGGGGGGGCCCCCCGGGGGGCCCTTTTTCCCCCCCCTTTTTTTTTTTCCCCCCCCCTTTTTCTAAAAAACCCAAAGGGTTTTGGGGGGGGTTTTAAAGGGGGGGGGGGGGAAAAACCCTTTTTGGGGTTTTCCCCCAAAAAAGGGGGGAAAAAACCCCCGGGCCCCTTTTTTCCCCTTTTTTTCCCGGGGCGGGGGGGAAAAAGGGGGGGGGGAAACAAAAAGGGGGGGCCAAAAAAAAACCCCCCCCAAACCCCCCCCCCCGGGGGGAAAAAAACCCCCCCGGTTTTTTTTTTTGGGGGGCCCCCGGGTTTGGGGGGGGCGGGGGGGAAAAAAAAGGGGGGGAAAACCCCTTTTGGGGGCCCCCCCCAAAACCCCCCCAGGGAAGGGGCCCCCCCGGGCCCCCCCCCAAAAAAAGCCCCCCCTTTTTAAAAGGGGGGGGGGCCCCCCCCCTTTTTTGGGGGGAAATTTTTTCCCCCCCCGGGGGGCCCCAACCCGGGGCCCCCTCCCGGGGGGCCCCCGGGGGCCCCCGGGGAGGGGCCCCCTGGGGGCCCCGGGAAGGGGGGGGGCCCCCCGGGGGTTTTTTGGGGGGGTTTTCCCCCCCGGGGAAAAAGGGGAAAACCCCTTTTTTTTTTCCCTTTTCCCCCCGGGGGGGCCCCCGGGGGGGCCCCCCCGGGGGGGGGCCGGGAAAAAAAGGGGGGGTTTTTCCCCCGGGGGGGGGGAAAAAATTTTTTCCCCCCTTTCCCCCCAAAAAAAAAGGTTTTTTTGGGTTTTTTAAAAAAGGGGGGGGGTTTGGGGGTTGGGGGCCCCCCCCCCCCGGGGGGCCCCCCCCCCCAAAAACCCCTTTTAAAATTCCCCCCCCCCCCGGGGGTTTTTTCCAAAAAAAAACCCCGGGCCCCCAAAAAAAAAGGGGGGTTTTCCCCGGGGGTTTTTCCCCAAACCCCGGGGCCCAAGGGGGGCCCCCGGGCCCCCCCCCAAAAGGGCCCCCCTTTTTTTCCCGGGGGGGGAAAAAAAGGGGGGGGGGCCCCCCAAATTTTGGGGGGGGGAAAAAAACCCTTTATGTGGCTTCTGAACAGCCCCACCTTGCTGTGGAAAAGGAGATTGACTCAGCCTTTTTGGTGTTTTTTTCCTCCAAGGAAGCTCCTAAGGCGCATTCGGGCTAAAATCCCCCGGGACTGGGAAGTGCTCCCCGGGAAAGGGGATTTTCCCGCGGCTGGAGCGCCTAGGCCCCACTTGCCGTAGGGCTTCCGGGGATATGGAACGTCAAGGCACTCTCCCACCACTTTTTTTCCCAAGTGTGCTTTTGGAGGGGCTCGCCCCACGGGCCCGGGTCTGATTTGGAATAGCCTAGAAGACCCAGTTTTGGGTGCTGAAAGCCCCCCCGCCAGGGAAAGGGTAAAAACGATCTTGGGGCCCCTTTTTCCCTCCCTCAAGGAAAAAGGCCTCCCGGCCGAAAAGGTAAAATCCTCGGGCTAAAAGGGCTAGCCGGAAAACGTTTTCAGCGGCTGGAGGCCTACCCCCCAAATTGGGGGGTAGGGTTTTTCCCCCCCGGGAACCGGGCACTCCCCCACATTTTTTTCAAGTTCTCTTGCAGAGACCCCGGGGCGACGGGCCTGCTCTGACAGGAAATGGCCGGGAGGAAACATTTTTTGGGGCTTTAAACCCCCCACCTTCTGTGCGAAGGAGGATTGACTCCCCTTTGTTGGGCTGTTTTTCTCCTCAAGGAAGACACCTGCTGGGGGCGCATTGGGGCAAAAAAACACCCTGGCGGGGAAGTGTACGGGAAAGGCATTTTCACGGCGGACGCCTGGCCCACTTGCCGGATAGGGCTTCCAGGGGGAACGAAAGGCACTCTGCCCCATGTTTCTCCAAGTGTCTCTGTAGGAGAGTCGCGCGACTAGCCGCTTGCTAGAAATTGGGGCTCTTCACCCCCTTTTTTGGGGGGTCTGAACAGCCCCCCCCCTTCTTGCAAAGGGAAATTTGATCAGCCTTTTTGGGGGCTGCCTTTTCCCCCCAAAGGGAAACTTCCTGCTAGGCCGATTGGGGAAAAAAAACCCCCGGGACTGGGGGGCTAGCGGGAGGCAGTTTTCAGCGGCGGGGGCCCTAGGCCCCATTCCGGTAGGGCTTCCAAAAACCGGGAAACGTAAAGGGCCCCTTTCCCACCACCTTTCCCCAAAGTGTTTGTGCAGAGAGCTCCGCGACTGGCCGCTCGGATAGGAAATGAGGCTCTGGGGGGGAAAAACTTTTGCTTTAAACACCCCACCCTTTCTGTGCGAAGGAGGATTGACTCAGCACTCTGTTGGGTCCCTTTATCCCCCTCCAAGGAAGACACCTGCTGGGCCCGCATTGGGACGAAAATCACCCGGACGGGGAAGTGCTACCGGGAAAAGGCGTTTTCAGGGGCTGGACCCCTATGCCCATCCCGGTAGGGCTTCCGGGGGCCCGGGAACGTCAGGCACTTCCCCCAAGGTTTTCCAAGTGTTCGTAGCAAAGCTCCCGACAAGGCGCTTGACTGGGAAACTGGGGGCTCTAATCAGACCCATTTGGGTTTCTAAACACCCCAGTTTGCTTCGAAGGAGGGATTGACTCAGCACTTGTTGGCTCCCTTTTCCCCCCCAAAGGGAAGCGTCCTGGGGCCGGGATTCGATGAAAATCCCCCGGACGGGGAAAAGGCTAGGGGGAAGGCAGTTTTCAGGGGTTTTAGGCCTGGGGCCCCACTTCCCGGTAGGGCTTCCCGGGGGCCCGGAACGTCAAGGCCCTCCCCACCACTTTTCTCAAAGTGGCTGGTAGCAGGAGCCCGCGATTTGGCCTGCTCTGACTAAAAATGAGGCTTGGGAGAACCCCTTTTGTGTTTCAAAACCCCCACCCTTGCTTGCAAAGGAGGTTTTGATCAGCACTCTGTGGGCGATATCTCCCTCCAAGGAAGACTCCTGCAGCCGTTTTGGGGACGAAAATCACCCTGACTGGGAAGTGCTACCGGGAAGGCAGTTTCAGGGGCTGGAGCCCCAGCCCCATTTGCCGGTAGGGCTTCCCCAACCCCGGGAAGTCAAGGCACTCTCCCCACCACTGTTTCTCCAAGTGTGCTCGTACAGAGAGTCGCGCGACCGGGCCCTCTGTGACTAAAACTGAGGCTCTGGATAGACCCTTTTTGAGGCTTTGAAACCCCACCTTGCTGTGCAAAGGGAGTTGATCAGCACTCTTTTGGGCTGCCTTTTCCCCTCCAAGGAAGACCCTGCTACCGCTTTCCCCGACTGAAAATAAACCCTGGACGGGGGAATCTACCGGGAAGGCTTTTCAGCGCCTGGACGCCTATCCCCCACGCCGGTAGGGTTTCCCCCCAAAGCCCGGGAACGTCAAGGCACTTCCCACCACTTTTTCTCCAAGTGGCTCTGAAGCAGGAGCTCGCGCGATGGGGCTGCTCTACTGGGAAAATTTGAGGCTCTGAGGGAAAATCATTTGTGGTTTCAAACAGCCCCACCTTGCTGGCAAAGGGAGGATTGACTCACACTCTGTTGGGCTGCCTTTTCCCCCCCAAGGGAAACCCCTGCTGGGCCGCTTCCGAAAAATCCCCTGGTGGGAAGTGCTCCCCGGGAAGGCTTTTCAGCGGCGGGAGCGCTATCCCCACTTGGGGTAGGGTTTTCCCCCCCCGGAACGTAAAGGGCACTCCCCCAAACCCACTGTTTCTCCAGGTGCTCTGTACAGAGAGCCCCGGGACGGGCCTGCTGACTGGGAAACTGAGGCCTGGACCAGACCCATTTTGGGCTTAACACCCCACCTTCGGGAAAAGGGGTTAAATAAACTCTTTGGGCTTTTTTTCCCCCTAAGGAAGCCCCCCGAGGCGCATGGGCAAAAAATCCCCCGGGCGGGAAGTGTAGGGGAAAAAGGCAGTTTTAGGGCTGGGCCTAGCCAAAACCCCGGTAGGCTTCCCCCCCCGGGAACGAACACCCCCACCCTTTTTTCCATTTTGCTTCTGTAGCAAAGCTCGGGACTAGGCCTGCTCTGACTGGAAAATGAGGCCTGAGGAAACATTTGTGGCTTCTACACCCCCCTTTCTTGCAAGGAGGTTGTAGCATTTTTTTTTGGGGCCCTTTTTTCCCCCTAAGGAAAACCCCAGGCCGCATTGGGGCTGAAAAATCCCCCGGCTGGAAGTCTCGGCCGGGAAGGGCACGGGGCCTATCCCCCCCGGGTAGGCTTCCCGGGGGCCGGAACCAAGGCACTCTCCCCACCCTTTTCTCCAAGTGTGCTCTGTACCAAGAGCTCGGACGCTTTTTCTGACGGGAAAAACTAGGCCCTGGACAGCCCCATTTTTGGTTTTTAAGACCTCTTGCACCGGGAAAGTTGAAAAGACTTCCCGGGGGCTCCTTTTTCTCAAGGAAGAGACCCTGAAAACCTCGGGGCAGGTCACGGGGGGAAGGCTACCAAAAAGCAGTTTAGGGGCCTGGCCCTAGGCCCCAAACCCGGAAAGGTTTTTTGCAGCCCGAATGAAGGCACCCTCCACACGTTTTCCAAGTTGCTCTTACAAAAGCTCGGGCAGGCCTGTTCTCCCTGGGAAATGAGGCCCCTGGGGGGAAACCCATTTTGGGGCTTCCAACCCCCAAACCTTTTTTGCAAGGGGAAGGTTAATAAGCACCCCCCCTTTGGGGTCCTTTTTATCTCTAAGGGAAAAAACCCTCCCAGGCCCTTGCTGAAAATCCAAGGGGCGGGAAAAGTGCTACCGGAAAACAGTGACGCGGTGAAAGGCTTTAGTTGACTAGGTGCCCTGGCGAGAACCTGCGGAAGAGGCGAACCCTTGCTTCGCACCGCTTTCTGTTCGCACAGAGCATCTCTGAGACTTTGCTGCTATGCAGAGTTTTGTAGGAAACATAGGAGCGAGGCTGTCATTCTTGTAGGTTTGGAGGGGGGTCAGATATATTAGGCCTCCCACCCCCCAGCTAAGCCCCCCCCCCCGAAGGAGGGGTTTTGTTTTTTGAAGCAGCACTCTGTTGGGGTCCAATTTTGCCCCCCCCATGGTTGAGGTTCCCTGCCCCGTACTCAATCCTTAGGGACTATGTGGAGGTATGCTTGCGATATCCCTGATATGGGACCAAGTCTAGTTTTTGGCACGTTCTTCATCTTTGTATTCCGATCCACACGTGCCGGGGTTGCGAAATAACCAAGCTGGAAATTGCTAAGGCAGTTGTGTATAATGAGTGATTGTCAGGGATAAGCACATCTCCGTAGGTAGAGTAGAACTCGTCTACGGACGTAGTGTATGACCTCCTGAAGAGGAAATGAGGACACCATGAGTGAAGGCGTCAGACGTGTTATTGCGGCTTGCGGAGATTGAAAATCTCCCAGCCTAGGCATAGTTAGAAGGAGAAATACCTGGTCAAGTCAAGATCGTTAATGCGGACGGTTAACTTTTGTGTCCTAAGGGAAAGAACATCACAGCCGAGTAAAACTTTTGGTGTGACCATTGTGTATGTAACTAGGGACATATCCCAAGACCGTATCGAATAAGGCTGATCTCGGCTGGCTAGACATCGCGGGGTTACGGTTTTCCCCATGTGTGTTCTGTTGAAAGGGGCGTTCCAGCAGGGCTGGGGAACCTCGTGGCCTATCGTTAGAAATGTGTGCGATGGAATGCGGTTGGTATAGTAAGACACCACTCTATGAAGAATGCACCAAGTCGAGATGGTTGTGAGTAAATGCTCTAGGGTGTATCTCTGCAGAGATAGCTGAGTAGTTCCTAAGAGGAACAGTAGGTCGCTGTTCAGAGATGGGTAAATTTGAGTGGGGCACTCATTTTGGGTGATAACTCAGATAACCATTAGTAGAGCGCTTCTGGCCCAGGTGTGGTACCCCACAGAAGGTGACTGCAAGTACGCTCAGATAAATGCAGCAGAGTAGGGATTGATGATGCAGCAGCTCACTTTGCGTCGACTATCCATTATATGACTATAAGTGCAGCATGCAGACTAGCGCGAAACGCCTTGACGGCTTCTGGACGAATTTCAAGCGTCGTGAAATATGAAACGTCTCGGCATCTAGGGGGATAAGAGTTCTGAAAAAATGCGCGGCAATTTTGTACTGGAATGTGATTGTGTGTGGCTAAATATTAATTGCTATGGTCCCAATGTTTTTGATGTGTGTGGGTAGTGATCCCAACGCAAAGCCCAGGTGTTATCAAAGCTTTGTTGTGGAAGGATCTGGGGCCTGTCAGGAAGCGGTAGAGGAAAAAAGGCTCTGGCCTGCTCCTCTGGGTCACAGAGCGGGACGTTTCCAAATGTGCAATGCTCGGAATATGGGGTGACTGAACGTTAGTGGGTCAAAGAGAATCCATGGGCTCCTACTGTGCTGGGCCTTATTGTATGTGGAGAGTCGTAATGATTGTAGGAAATAATGGACCTCGGGGCGGTAAGTGGAGGCTAAACCATTGTTCTGTGATCATTTGGAAATTGGTGCCTAAAAAGAGGACCTCTTATGCACGCGGGATTGGATTAGTCAGCGAAAGTTCTGATTATGGCCCCACTTTTATATGGGCTCATACCTTTTACTGACTCTAATGGAAGTGACCGTTTCATGGCTTTGCCTTTGGCTTGGGAACTGGCTCTGAGGCTAGAAGAAACGGGCATACGAGAAAAGCTACGGTGGGGGGGGATTCTGGTTACTTCGCTACTCTAGGACTGCCACCCGCGGTGCCAGGGGCTAGGCGCTGGGGATAAGCAAGTGTCTCGGAGCCCGGGTTCGTGTACTCCCCCAACTATAGGGCAAGGAGGGACGGTGGGCGTACGTTTTTCTGTGGATGCTGGCGCCGGCGGTGGGTATGGAACGGCCCACTGAGATGGCTGGTTTAGAAGGATAAGGGTCAATTCCTTCTTAGGTCAAGCTTTGAAATGGCTCCTACAAACTACTGTGTCAAAATGACGAAAATACATTAAAAAAAAAAAAAAAACTCGTGCGGTGAGATCGGGTGGTAGGTAATTGATAAAGAAGACAAGGAAAACGAACGGCGTGCTCCTTTGAGCGTCGTGGGGGCTTCTAAAAAAAAAAAAGGAACTCCGCAGGCCCTGCAGGTACGAAAATGACTCCATTGTCTGTTGTCCTTTCGAGAACCCATGTTAGAGATGAACAGCAAACACAGACCGAATTAAGAGAAAAGTCTCTACGACGTATTGAAAACTTCTAGATCACTGTTCTTCACGGGGTATCTGGGAGTAATCAGCTCCCCGTTTCAGTCTGCCACACGCCCCTCTATGCTGTACCTCAGCAACCTGTGTCCCTGAAGTGAGAAAAAAAGAGTGGGAACAAGCAGACGCATCTCGTCCTCTGAGCTCCCCCGCCCCCCCCCCCCCCCCCCCACCCCCCCCCCCCCCCCCCTCGCCATCACAGGGCCCAAACACCCTCTTCTCTGCACCAGGGGAAAAGCATCACTTAACTACAGGGGGAATTTTTGTCTCATTAGGAATGAGGACAGAGACCAAGAAGACTCTTTGGCCCTCCTGGGTCACCCTCCAAGCTACCTTTTTTATGACTCTAGGAAGCAGAGACCTGCAAGGCCGCATTCGGGCTGAAAAGAATCAATAAAGGGGGCTGTAAAAGTGTCTACCTGGAAAGTCAGTGGAAAAGGCCACGAGTAAGGCCTAGGCCCTCCCCCCCCCCCCCCACCAAAGCCCATGTAGGCATTCGACAGTGCCACGGAACGTCAGAGGCTAACCTCCGCACTCGCGCTCGCTCGTCGCGCTTGCTCCAGTGTTGCTCTGTGTGTGCAAAGATTCTCGGGGCGCGGATTGTGCCTGCTCTGTACTGTGGAACATGAAGCGCTCTGGATGCAGCAGAGCAACTGTGCGTTCTTCTGGCTTCTGAACAGCAAACACCTCTTGCAACCAGGGAAGACTGAATGACTCAGCAGTCCCTGTTGGGTCTGCCTAATTTGTGACTCCAAGGAACGAGACCCTTGCAAGGCTGCCATCTGGCTGAAATCACAGGGGTGGGAAGTGTACCTGCAAAGTCAGTGAAAGATGGCCACAGTGTATGGCTCAAAGCCCAGGTAAGGCTTCGACAGTGCCACGGGAACGCAAAACACTCCGCCACCCCCGTTTCTCCAAGTGTGCTCTGTAGCAAGAGCTCACCGATTTGGCCGCCTTTTACGAGGGAAAATGGGGTCCAGTCAGACCCCTTTTTTCGGCTTCAACAGACCAAGCCTTGCTTGCGGAGGAGGGTTTTACTCAGCACTCTTTTGGGCTGCCTTTTCTCCCTCCAAGGGAAACGTCCCGCTAGGCCGCATTTGGGCTGAAATTTCACCCTGGACTGGGAATGCAGCCGGTAAGCATTTTCAGGGCTGAAGCCCTAGGCCCCCAGTTTCAGGTACGGCTTCCCCCGGGGCCTGTAACGTCAAGGCATCTTGCCCCACTGTTTCCCTGTGTCTGTAGCAGAGAGCTCCTTGACTAGGCCTGCTCTGCGAGAAAATTTGTCTCTGGATGAAAACCATTATGTGGGTTTTTGAACATCCCCAGACTTGCTGTGCAAGGAGGATTGACCCCTGTAAGGGGTGCCTTTTCTCCCTCC